>NW_026474347.1:0-11478 GCF_026875155.1 Cherax quadricarinatus
TCATTCTACGGTGAATGTGTTTAATGAATTTATGTCCATACTGTAATATGGAGAGCAGAACTGGAGCGGCATAATTTAGGTGAGGATTACTAATGGATGTATAAAGCTGCAGTAGGACCTATGGACTTCTGTTGCATACACTTTCTTGAGATAATCCCCAATAATCTATTTGCCCTATTATGTACGCTTAGGCAAGGCTGTCTTGGTTGAAGGTTACTGCTCACTGGTGACTGTACTACTCTGTGAAGAAGTGTCTTGTGTGCTCCTGGTGGACTGAACCAAGATGGCCTCAATCGAGCTACTGTACCAGCCGCTTAAGGCTAATGAGGTTTAGCGAAGATGGAGATACGGCGACTGATGAGGAAAACATGGGATTCGTAGTAGTCCTCCTGTTTCGAGGTTCCTCAGGTCAAGAAGGGTAAGTGGGACACGTGGCTGAAACAGCTGAGACGAAGTTGATGATCAAGATGAATGAATGAAAGGTAGAGAAAGAGACGACGAAGAAGAAAGAGAACTGCTGTGGAAACTGTTGTGGAACAATCCAATGCATTCTCGGTGCTACCCGACGAATGTGAGTCGACTACTGGGAAACGGCCACTACAAAACGACACAAGGAAGGTAAGAATATTGTTGTTGTGGGGATAGAGGTTTGATATATGGATAGGGCTTTTGCTTGAAGGACAGGAGTAGAGACAGAGTGTGCTTTCCTGGGGCGGGGATGGTGACATTGTTAGCCGGCTTGTGCTTCCTTTTTTTCCTCTTTGCTCCCTTTCTTTCTTTATTTTCCCCCTTTTTTTTTTCCCTTTTTCCCTTTTTTTTCCCCCTTTCTGTTTTTTCTTTTTTTTTCCTTTCTTTTTTTTCCCTTTTTTTTTCTCTTCCTTCCCTTTTTTCTCTTTTTCCTTTTTTGTCTCCTCCTTTCCCTTTTTTTTTTTTTCCTTCTTTTTCTTTTTTTGCTTTTCTTTTTCTCCTTCCTTTTTTTTTCCCTTGCAACATCAAGAACGGTAATGGGAACAATCCCATTATCTGCCTAAGTGCTGGAGGCAGATGATGTAGGCAAGCGCAGGAAGTGAAGGCTTAGAGGTTCATGACAGCAATAGCCATAATTTATGTGGCATTTTGCCCAAGAAGGGGGTGTTGGAAATGAATGGTTGTCCAGAGCAATGGTATGAATTGCTGGCTGGATGAACACTGTAGGGATATTGCAGTACCCATTCATGACAACTGGACAATTCTATGGCCGAAATGACATGTATGCCAGGATGGGGTTCACTTATCCTGGGCAGGTTGTGAGTTTTCTTTGCTTAGCTCAGTTGAGGGGAGTTGTTAGGACCTTAACCTAGTAGTTAGAGGTATGGGTTTTGAAATGTAAAAAATGAGTATGGATATATTGCCTTATGCTCTGGATAATAAGAATCTTAATAGTAGCTGTCATGGAGTAACCTAGGTAATGATAAATTTCAGAAATTGAGTAAAAACAAAGATGAATAGGAAAATGTGCAGAAGAAAAAACATATTTGGTATTTTATGCTAACAGGCGAAGTGCAAGAAATGGATTAATGAACTATGTTTGATAGCATGTGCTTGGACACTTCGTGATGTCATTGCATTATTTCGATGTCGACCAAATATTCTTAGCTATTTCTTAGTATTATTTATTCTATCGGATTGAGCACAAGAATCTCTAAGCCAACTGTTTCTACAAAAATACAAATTTAAAGTGATCGGAAATTGGTAATTTGGCTATTTAATGCCAAATTCTAATTTCATTTCAAAATAGGATTCGATAACGATACAGGCATTCCTGGCACTAAACTATACATTTTCCTCTGTTCATTAGTTACATGTCAGGCTTTACAAATGAATTCCATTTTTGATTTTTAATTCACATAATGAAATTGTATTCAAACCAAAAATATAAAATTTACTGTTATGCACTATTGTAATAAATCGCATAAATAATATCACCACATTTGGTGCATGTATATCAGACCCACAGCTGCCGAGTAATTAGTTGTGCTGAGGTCATTTGTTTACTCTTGAAACATCGGCGCAAAAATATACATTTCGCTAATTTAGATCAGTTTCAAACCATTTTCATTACTAAAACATCAAAATCATCTCTTATTCTGTAACATATCTCATTCTATCAAACGAGCCAGAAATCGCAAAATTACAACTATAAAACACATGAAAAAACACTGCAACGTCACTGTTTTAATCGAAAATTATGGGTCTCAGGTTTTTCCTCTCTTTATGCACTGTTTGCTGCAGGATTTGTTTTATGATTAGAAGTAGCTAGTTTATTGTGCACCCCTTATCATCCTGCGGACGGTAGCACAAGAGCTATGGAAACAAAAAAAGCCAGGAACTAGGCCAAGGGATTAACATGAATCTTATGGATTTATATCTACATATCTTTACGTTGTTCACTTTTCTGTTACATACTAATTTAGGAAAATTTGCTTAGTATATCTGCGTCTTATTTTCATTAATAAGATATCTTGACATTGTCACATAGGTTATTATTCTGTTTGTCTCTGTTTTCCTTTAATATGTGGACAATTAAGCACATAGTGTTAAGCAGTGACATATGTCCATGATTCACAATTTAAATTGAGTTTGATCATAATCTGTTGTGTCTCCCAAACTGACAGAATACTTGTAACCCAAGCCTACGCCTGGCGACTACAACATCAGTCAGTCTGTCACATAGAAGTTGCTCCATAAACATACTTATCTACATTCATGTTTCATAGTGGGTTATAGATCTACACAGCTTCTAATTGCATTCTATAAACAATCATTTTCATTATTTACTTCTCTCCTAAATATTATCCTAATGCTAGACACAGTTATCCAAAAATTAATTCTACATTCTCCTTGTATATATAATATTATTTGTTTTAATGTGGTGCACACTTACACATACAGTCGGAACTCAAAAATCGAACTTAATCCTTCAGGATGCTAGTTCCTAAAGTCAGAAAAAATCTGAAATTCGAAGCAATATTTCCCATAGAAATAATGGAAATACAATCAATCCGTTCCAGAACCCAAAATTTATCACACAAAAAATAATTTTATAGAGATTAAGTACGTTTTACTACAACAAATACTTGTGGAAATTTTTAATTTTCCGGGGAAACTATAGCGCCTAATAGGTGTTTTATGTGCCGATATGAGTCAAAATTGTATTTGAAAAAGAGCGTAGAACCAAGAGTTTCCTGGCGATGCGACGGATGTTGCGGGTGTTGTGGGCGGGGTTTGTTTTGATGGTGGAGATGGAAGCGGAAAAGGCATGGAACCACGAAATTGACATTCACGGCGGCCTAAGGATTTAATATAGGCTCATTTCGTAATTAATAGGGAGTGTCGTAACTGCTCATGGTGGAGAGTGAGGGATCGTGATTTACGGGACTCGATTAATAGAGTGGTAAAGGTAGTGATACGGGTAGGAAAGTGGGTGAACTGATGCGTCGGCCTGGACTGTGTCCGGGGAAAATTACCCTTGGTTAATCATTCACTAATCTGTCTCAGATCTTAATGGAGTGATCTCTAATGTGTATAATAATTATGAGTCATTAAATCGTCTTGTGAATTGTAATGTAATTAATGATAATAACGCTAAGTTAAGAGAATGTGTGAAGTGAAATAAGTAGTTTTGCTCGAGTGAACACGTTAGACCTCGTTGTTAGCGATGTCGAGGGGAAAGTGATGCTCCTTGATTCACGTCGTCTAAAGCTGGACAAACCAGCGGTTACCTTGTCCTGCTGCAATGAGAACCGTGTCGGGTGTACAGGACATCGGATAATGAGATGGTGAATGGAAGATTTAAGGAGTATCAATCACCCAACAGTTTTAAGTAAACCATTCTAGTTTATAGCAACCTTAGGCTGGCCAGTTTTGTGGTATGTTGTAATTAATAGGTTATGAGTGATCCCGCTTCATCAAGTGACCACCAGTGAACATCTGGTAAGTGGGGTGAGATTATGTTACCAATGTTTCCTTGATGGATGTATCCAGGTGTTCTTATCCCCCCCACCCTTCATTCAGCTAAAACTTAATCTATATTCTATACAGTCCACAATTAATTAGTAGCACCGCTACTTGTGTGTGCTATCCAATCTATACTGGTCTCGGATTAGATTTGGATAAGATTGTTGAGGTCGAGGGGGACCACTTGCCGCGACCAGAGGTTTGGTTAAGTTTTCTCACAGTCTACACGGGGTGACTACGGTAAACATACAGTTAAGCCCCTAGGAAGGAACGTTTTCCATCATTACTCTAGTTTTTATTATGTATAGTAATACAGTAGAGCCCCACTTATCGGCTGGTTAGGTTCCTGGGCTACCGCCGTAAAGCGGATACCGCCGTAAAGTGGGATACACCCTTTTTTTCACACCTTAATAATGGCATACAAAACACTAGATAACATGTTACACTAACATTATTAAGTTAGCATTAGAACCAGGCATCAAAAAACAATAAAATAATACAATTCACAATTGTACTCTCATTACTTACCTTAAAAATATTTATAGTCTTAATCTAGGGTGAGATCAAGTAGTATTTATTTTTAGAAATCAAGTGGGTATGTATGGTAGTTCAGCCAGGCTACCCTACCAGGCCCACCCCCCCTCCCACACACAATTCTATGATATTAAGCATCCAGAGCGATATACAAATGTATATACAGTTCACCTCATTACCTTACCTTAAAAATATTTGTAGTATTATTGTAGGGTCAGGAGTATGTAAATGAGATAAAACGAATAAATGTGAGACGGGGAGAAAGATTGAGTGCATGAGAGAGTCAGGCGCAGAGTTATGTAAACAAACCAGGCGAAGGTAAGTTTTGTAAAATGTTATTATAAATCTATGTAACTGATTTGTAACCCTGAAAAAACTTACTACGAAAGGAATAATTTTCACGTTCCCCCCCAGTAAACATTTTCTCTTATTTTTAGATTAGAAAAAAATGTTATTTTGCTCATTTGTACAAGTTATCGGCTACCACTCTCTTTTTATGTTTTATTTTTTCTATTGAGGGTGTGTTTATCTTTTTTAAGTTTGATCGTTTTTTATTATAAAATTTTTGAAAAAAAATCATGGATGGTTAAAAAAAAGTGTTATTAACGTAATTACAACATTTAAGAACTCGGTGTTTTTATTATTTTTATTATTTAATATGGCTCACTTGTGCAAGTCGCTGCTCCCACATTATATTTATGTTTATTTATTCTATTGGGGGTGTATTTTCATCTTATGTTATTATCTTTTTAAATTTATAAAAATTTTGAAAAAATATCATGTGGATTAAGAAAATGTGTATTTAAGAATTTAACATTTAAATAGATGATTTATTATTATCTTATAAAGACGTTGGAGAATAAGACACTTTACTTTTTTTTAAATGTCCTGCATGCCACACAGTATGTTTTTTTTTTTTTTTTTTTGTAATTATACATAGTATAATTATGGAGTATAAATAAAAATAAAATAATTTTTAAAAACTTTTAAAAAATTTTTGGGTTTTCCAGACAAAAGGAGGACTTAGTGCTCCCTGAGGGGCCGGTACCGATTAGAAATAGGTGGGGGAGCCGTTACTTTTTTGGGTCCATAATTGAAATGACCTTTTTCAAAACCGTAAAGTGAAACCCAAAAAGGGGGGCCCTTGTACAATAAATAACTTTTTTATTTCCCTTTTTATGAAAGGGATGGCATCTGAAGTAGGGAGGAGAGAGGGAGTTGGGGTTAGTGTTTGGAAGGAGAATCCCCCTCCATGAGGATTTCAGGTAAAGCCCTCTCTGGGGTTACTTCCCTTCCCTGTCTTTTAATGCCACTAGGACCAGCTTGAGAGTCACTGGACCCCTGTCTCACAAAACTGTCCACAGTCCTCTGTTTCTGGTGCCTCTTTAACATTTCCCTAAAATGGGACATGGTTCTGTCACTGAACTTGTTGCAAAGATGGACATCATTCCACTTGGCACAAATCTCCTTAATCTTTGAAGAAGGCACCTCATCCACTCCCTACATTAACACCTTTCGCAACATCAGCTTCCTTGATTTGTTCTTTCTTTGACAGGATAGAACCGATGGTCGACTTGTTTTTCCCATACATCCTGGCAAGCTCAACAAGTCTCACACCACTCTCATACTTCTGTATTATTTCCTTCTTCACATGTATGGTGTTTCTCACTTTCTTTACCACAGGGGTACAACTAGTAAGTTTCTTTGGGCCGATGGCAGCTTATTTCACAGTCCCACAAGCACTAAACACAACAAAATAATCGTAAAATGTGTGAATGAGAGCGCAGGTTAGTGTTCACTCAAGCATAAACAAAGCTAGACTGCTCATGGCGCCTGCACTGGGACGCGGACAGAGCGGGCGGCAGACAGGTCCTGTACCTGGCAGTCCAAAAATAGGAGCGCGTTCGATAATAGGGACACAGTTTGTCCGAAAAAATGGTCCTATTTTCGAAACGTTCAATATGTGATAGGTTCGGTTTTTGAGATTCCATTGTAAATGTATTCTTTCATATCTAGGCCCAAATTTACCGCTCGCAGCTTATCAGAGTGAGCTGAGCTCACTCTGATAAGCTGTGAGTGGTAAATTTGGACTCTCTGATAAGCTGCTTGCGGTTTGGACTCTCAACATAAAGCCATAGATCTATGACACAGACACTGAAAGGGTTAAGGTAATTAATAAATGTACTGTTTACCTGCAGTTTACCTGGAGAGAGTTCCTCGGTCAACACCCCCGCAGCCCAATCTGTGACCAGGCTTCATGGTGGATCAGAGCCTGATCAACCAGGCTGTTACTGCTGGCTGCACGCAATCCAACGTATGAGCCACAGCCCGGCTGGTCAGGTACCAACTTTAGGTGCTTGCCCAGTGCCTGCTTGAAGACAGCCAGGGGTCTATTGGTAATCCCCCTTTCTGTGTATTTTACATTTTATTGTGTTAAATGCCTAGTTCTATTGCTAATTTAATACATGTCAGTGTAAATACATTATCTAGCATTTATAAGTGAAAAAAGGGTGTTCCACTTCACACGGTAGCCTGGAACCTAACCTACCATATAAGTGGGGCCCTACTGTATTATTATTCTTATTATTAATTCATGGTATTATATTCAAGGGGGATGCTCTAAACCCATAGGGGAATATAGTGTCTAGGGAAATGGGAGGCAGTTCGATTCAATCCAAGGAAGTTAAAGACAACTCCTGAATGCATCACAGCTACTCAAACCCATATTATTTGCATATGACACTTCATATGTATTTTCCCATCCTGGAGTTTACCTGGAGAGAGTTCCGGGGGTCAACGCCCAGCGGCCCGGTCTGAGACCAGGCCTCCTGGTGGATCAGAGCCTGATCAACCAGGCTGTTGCTGCTGGCTGCACGCAAACCAACATACGAGCACGCCAGCGATCCGAGAACTGACTAGTGTTGTCAGTGCAGCTTGAAGACTGCCAGGTTCCTGTGGTATCCCCTTTTTTCGAAGCGTTTAAGTTCCGACACAGATCCAACCAAACCCCAGGGGATTCAAAACGTTAGGCTTTCTTCAAGATTTTAAGTTAAGCTACTATGCCAAATCAGCCCCCTGGAAAAGAAAAATTCCCTTAACCCAAAAACAAATTTAATTTTTCATGGGGAAAAAAAAAATCCAATACCTAAAACCCCCAATAACCAGCAAAAACACGAAAAATTCAATTTCCCCCTTGCAAAACTAATTCTAAAAAAAATCCAAAATCAAACTGTCAACATTTAAGAAAATCCAAACATTTCATGTCCTACTAATACACAAAAATCATGAAATATTAAACCCTCCCCCCAAAAATTCTCACCACCTAAACAACACATGCCACAAAGAAGACACAATTCTTTTTATTTTCCCCCCCCTTCATAATCACACTGGAAAAACTCTATGCACATAAAAGGCCCCAAAATAGGGAAATTTTTCCTTAAGGGGCCCCAAACCCCAAAGTAGATCTACTTTTTTTCAACTTTTGAAAGTAGAAAAAAAAAGTAGTTTTCTTTTCTTTTTTTACTTTTAAAAAACGTGAAAAAAAAAACTTTGATTTTACTTTTTTTTTTTTTTGTTATTTTTGGGAAAAATTTAAAAAAAAAAACGTAGATTTACTTTTCGACACTTTAAATGGAATTTGATCTCCCTTGGCCCACTTTAAGGGAAAAATTTAACCCGTTGAAATCAATTTAAGATTTTCTAAAAACCCATTTAAAATCACCTAGACAAAAAAGGGCTAAATACTGGGTTTCCCATTTACTCATTTATGTGCCCCCAAAATCATAACTTAAAACAATCCTTTGAACCTTTTACCAATTTTTGACGGGAATAAATTGAATATTTTTTTTCAAAAAAAAAGCATTTTCGAATATTAAATTATTTCTTTTGTCTTATACAAATTTTGTTTTATTCATAATTAATTTAAACTACTGTACAAAAATGAAATAATTTCTATCCTTTCGGGAAACTAAGGAGTATTTTCCCTTTGTATTAAGTTGTCTGTAAGAAAAAATGTTAAATTGGGCCCCCCAAAACCTAGGCATAATAGAGGCTCTCTTTGCATTGCAACCCATATTGTAAAAACAATACTCAGTGTTTCTGTTTGCAAAGACATAAATAAATAAATTTAAAAAAATCAGTTTAAAAAAATTTATGGGTGTTAGGGACTGGTTTTGGGTTGCATCCCGGACAAAAAAGACCTTTAATTTTGGGCCCCAAAATTTTCTCTGCATAACAAGGGGGTTTCTGTATAGGGAATTTTGTCATTGATGTAAACTTGGTCTGATATAAATTTTCATGAACTTGGCGAAAATAATAATAAAAACAATTCATTATTTATAAAGAAAAAGTCATTTTTCAACTAAACTGAATAAATGCATTATTACTATTGAACCTTTTTTAAAGAATGAAATTTTAAAAATAATTTTTTTTTACAAGAACCCCCAAGTCCCAAAAAAACCCCCGGGTGTACCCCCCAACCCTCCACTAAACCCAAAGGGATGTACCCAAAAAAAAAGGTTTTTTTTCCCCGGAGCAACCCCCCCAACCCCCGTCCACTTTAAAACCCCGGGGGGGATTTCAAACCCCACCAGGGCCAATAACACCCAGGATTTTTACCCCCCACCAGTCCCCTAACACCAGGGTGGAACCCACACCAGTCCAAAACACCCAGGATGGACCCCACACCGTCCACTAAAACCCAGGGGGCCAACCCCCACCAATTCACTAAAACCCCGGATGCGGGCCCAAACCCGTCCCTAAAAACCCCGGATGCGACCCACACCAGTTCCCCTTAAAAACCCGGTGGACCCACACCAGTCCAAATAACACCCAGGTGTACCCACCCCGTCCACTAAAAACCCAGGGTGCGGGCCCACACCAGTCCACCCACACCCAAATTTAAAACCCAACACCAGTCCACTAAAACCCAGGGTGTGACCCACCCCGGGCCACTAACACCCAGGTGCCCATTTTATACTGATGGGTGAACAGGGACAGGGACAGCAAGTGTCTTATGGAAACACATCCCTAATGTTTTCCAGCCATACCGGAGGAGATTTGAACTCTGGACCTCAGTGTGTGAGCTGAGTGTGCCAGTGATCCAGCTCTGGGACACCATAACATATTATTATTATTATTATTATTATTATTATTATTATTATTATTATTATTATTATTATTATGAAGGAATTTTCCACACTATTAACCTTCAAGTGTAAATAATTGCTACATTTAACTACAAAATAATATAGGCCTATGAGGGGCCTAAATTACTGCCCAGGAAGTCAACAAAAGTTCAAAATACGACCCTATATTGTAAAAAATGATCTACACACTTTAAGAAATATATTAGTGACAAATACAAGTTAATACACGAAATATTTATCTCTTGCTCAAACAAATAGGCCTATGAGGGCCTAAGTTACTTTCCAGGTGGGATATATATCACAAAATAATATATTAGGCAAAATAAGGCCTACACATCGTTACCTGAAATAAAAGGTAATAAAATTTTGAGGGCAAAATTAATGTTTTGGGAAAAATGGGCCTATGAGGCCTAAATGATGTCCCAAGTGCGATACAACCACAAAATTGTATTAGATTAATTAAATGCTACACAACATCTGTAAGAAATATATTAGTGAAATATAGAAGACGAAATTTCCTTCATTGGTCTAAGATGTAGGTCTATGAAGGCCTATATGTGTGTGTGTGTGTGTGTGTGTGTGTGTGTGTGTGTGTGTGTGTGTGTGAGTATGAGTGTGTGTGTGTGTGTATGAGTGTGTGTGTGTGTATGAGTGTGTGCATGTGTGTGTATGAGTTTGTGTATGTGTGTGTGTGTGTGTGTGTGTGTGTGTGTGTGTGTGTGTGGTGTGTGTGTGTGTGTGTGTGTGTGTGTGTGTGTGTGTTTATGTGTGTGTGTGTTTATGTGTTGTGTGTGTTTATGTGTGTGTGTGTTTATGTGTGTGTGTGTGTGTGTGTGTGTGTGTGTGTGTGTGTTGGTGTTTATGTGCGTGTGTGTGTATGAATTTGTATGTGTGTGTGTGTGTGTGTTGTGGAGAGAGAGAGAGACTCAGCAATCAATATTTGCACCAATAACTCACTACAGTTGTGACCGGGTGTGGAAGTGTGAATTGCTCATTACTCTAAAATTTGTTCATGATTGTAGCCATGTATAAACGTAAGTAACCATTCTTACAGTATTCATTACCTTTGTAACTTGTGAGTTCATTACCTTTGTAACTTGTGAGTTCATTACCTTGTACCTAGTTCAGCCATCAAAACTTTGGGGCCCGGTCCCTGGACCCATTGTGTACCTCTGTAATCTGTAAATACCTTTGTAACTTGTCATGATTGTGACTAGACCTACCTGGAGTTCATTACCTTTGTAAATTGTGAATTCATTACCTCTGTAACTTGCTCAGCTATCAAAACTTTGGAGTCCAGTCCCTGGACCAGTTATGTACCTCTGTAATCTTTTGACTACCGCCCACAGGATGGGTATGGGGTGCATAATAAACATATTAAACTAACTAAATGACTTACTAGGCTGTCAATAATAACACAAAATACCAACAAATAATGTTATATAAGTGGTAGACAAGAGCAGCTGGAAGAAATTATTGTTGAAAGATACAAGTTGAGGGAACATCAATGTTTATCATCAATAAAACAACAAAACTTAGGTCTATGACGTCATCAATAACTAACATCAATCTTAACATCAATATTTATCACATCATCAATCATCTTGCACCATCATCTCAAATAAAACACAAACAAATAATAAACTCACATGGAGGATAAACTTCTTTCTTCTTTGTTGTGGTTTATAAGGCCACTGACGAGAAGCCGGAGTATCGAACCCGGTTTCTCGACGGTACCAGAAAAAAAATTGTTGGCCCAAATTGGGGGATGAAAGAAAAAACAAAAATTCCTTTGTAAATA
>NW_026474348.1:0-11022 GCF_026875155.1 Cherax quadricarinatus
AACAAAAAAACACACCACACCACACACACTTTATATATTTTTATATATATATAAAATTATATATATATATAATATATTTTATATATATAAAATTATATATATATATATATATATATATATATATTTTTTATATATGTATATGGTAAAAACCTTGGTAAAAAATCCCGACAATTTTGGGTTTAAAAAGACACGTAAGCAAACACTATAACATATTTATTAGAAAACGTTTCGGTCCTGGGACCTTGATCACTTCTAACATCAGAGGTAGAAAGACATTATATATATAGGCGGAGAGTGAGATGTGACCCCACGTGACCTGAGGAATTTTTATAAGAAATGAGAATGGAGGAACACTTTAGAAGGCCCTACTGGCCCATGCGAGGCAGGTCTTATCAAAACACCCTGCCTATGAAAAGGACGGGTAGACGATGAAATCATGTGACTCCTGTGCTGTTGGGTTGGTGCTGTTTAAAAGTATCATGTATGCCAATGTTTTTGAAATTTTGTGTTTTCCGTGTTACTTTTCTATAGTGTCGGTGACGGCAATTAGTGAGGCTTCTAGGCACCGTCGGCGTCTAGGTCGGGTTTTCGGTGAGAACGAGTTGTGCCTCGTTTCAGTTCATCAAATGCCCGTGGGTCTCTGTGGAGGACACGGGGCTACCTTACATCGTCTCTGTTAGGGGCATTTCGTTGCTCATTTAGGCGGACTGCAAGATCTCTGCCTGTCTCGCCTACATATTTCTTGGGACAGAACCCACAGGGACTAGTGTAGACGCCTGCTGTAGAAGTTAGAGGTGTGGGGCTGCATTTCGTAGTGAGGTCTTTGATAGAGGATGTGTTTATGGTGGAAACGTTGATGTTACTCATAGCAAGTGCCCGGCGAGTATTCGTGGTAACATCGCCACATGGGAGTACTATGAACTGTTTAGGGGGCTGTTCCATGGGCGGTTTGTTGAGGATAGCTTGTGCCTTGAGTCTGCAATCTCGGATGAAGAAAGTTAGGAATGAAGACGTGTAAAGGCTTGTGTTATTTTAAGTGCATTCTTCTTCTAGAAAAAAAGGGGGCTGGAGATGCAAAGAGCTCTCAAGAAGAACCCAAATGAGGACTCCTCTCTTAGTGCGGGTGTCTTGGTGTGAATAAAAGTGTATAAGATCGTCCTTGTTGGTAGGTTTTCTATACACTTTGAAGAGAAGTTTGTCACTGTCGGGAGATCTGCACAGTAGAACGTCGACTAAAGGAAGTTTGCCATTATTTTCGAGTTCAAGTGTAAACTTTATTGATGGTTCAACTGCATTGATATATAATAATCTTTTCTTTATCTTTACTTATGTAGTTGTAGATACATGTCCGAGCAAACATTCTCAACAAGTCAAAGATATGATACAGAATTACTGATGACAATTTGTACAAGATTTCGCTGTTAGAAATTACAAAATTTGTTCCTAACATCTTAATTAAACTTGTTTAAAAAAAGACACTGCAAAAATTGGTAATGAAAACTACTATCTAAATGAAAAATAAATTGTTTATTTACTTTTATACTATATATTTTAAGCCCCTGAAAGCCGACTACAGCTTATCCAGCGAAGTTTTTTTTTTACATATAAATGGAAAATTATAGAAGATTGATGTATGAAACAGAGTTGTTTATAGTCAGGGTCGATACTTCACCTGTAGTTCACATCACACCTTCACCTGTAATGAACCTTGCATATTCACCTGTAATTTGTCCTTACATCTTCACCTGTAATTCGTCTTGTGTATGCCCCTGTAGTTCACCTACACCTTCATCTGTAATTCGCCTTTACACCTTCACCCGTAAATCGTTATAAGAAGCAAAAGGCACAAAAACCGTCACTGGAACAAAATACAAAACCCCAATGAAGAAGCTTATGACAACGTTTCGGTTCGGGAAGGAAGGTTGCTGTTACCCTTGATGTGGGAAGGAAGGTTGCTGTTACCCTTGATGTGGGAAGGAAGGTTGCTGTTACCCTTGATGTAGGAAGAAAAGGGGTTACCCTTGATGTAGGAAGGAAGGTTGTTGTTAACCTTTATGTGGGAAGGAAGGTTGCTGTTAACCTTGATGTGGGATGGAAGGTTGCTGTTAACCTTGATTTGGGAAGGGAAAGGGTTTCTGTTAACCTTGATGTTTGGGGAAAGGGAAAGGGTTTCTGTTACTTTGATGTGGGAAGGAAGGTTGCTGTTACCCTTGATGTGGGAAGGAAGGTTGCTGTTACCCTTGATGTGGGAAGGAAGGTTGCTGTTATCCTTGATGTGGGAAGGAAGGTTGCTGTTACCCTTGATGTGGGAAGGAAGGTTTCTGTTACCCTTGATGTGGGAAGGAAGGTTGCTGTTACCCCTTTTTGTTTAGAAGGGGAAAGGGTTTCTGTTACCCTTGATGTAGGAAGAAAGGTGTTACCCTTGATGTGGGAAGGAAGGTTGTTGTTAACCTTTATGTGGGAAGGAAGGTTGCTGTTAACCTTGATGTGGGATGGAAGGTTGCTGTTAACCTTGATGTGGGAAGGAAGGTTGCTGTTACCCTTGATGTGGGAAGGAAGGTTGCTGTTACATTTGATGTGGGAATGAAGGTTGCTGTTACCCTTTATGTGGGAAGGAAGGTTGCTGTTACCCTTTATGTGGGAAGGAAGGTTGCTGTTACCCTTTATGTGGGAAGGAAGGTTGCTGTTACCCTTCATGTGGGAAGGAAGGCTGCTGTTACCCTTGATTTGGGAAGGAAGGCTGCTGTTATCCTTGATGTGGGAAGGAAGGTTGTTTTTACCCTTGATGTGGGAAGGAAGGTTGCTGTTATCCTTGATGTGGGAAGGAAGGTTGCTGTTATCCTTGATGTTGGAAGGAAGGTTGTTTTTACCCTTGATGTGGGAAGGAAGGTTGTTGTTACCCTTGATGTGGGAAGGAAGGTTGTTGTTACCCTTGATGTGGGAAGGAAGGTTGCTGTTACATTAGATGTGGGAATGAAGGTTGCTGTTACCCTTTATGTGGGAAGGAAGGTTGTTGTTACCCTTGATTTGGGAAGGGAGGCTGCTGTTACCCTTGATGTGGAAAGGAAGATTGCTGTTACCCTTTATGTGGGAAGGAAGGTTGCTGTTACCCTTCATGTGGGAAGGAAGGTTGTGTTACCTGATTTGGGAAGGAAGGCTGCTGTTACCCTTGATGTGGAAAGGAAGGTTGCTGTTACCCTTTATGTGGAAAGGAAGGTTGCTGTTACCCTTGATGTGGGAAGGAAGGTGTTACCCTTGATGTGAGAAGGAAGGTTGCTGTTAACCTTGATGTGGGAAGGAAGGTTGTTGTTACCCTTCATGTGGGGAAAGGGAAAGGGTTGTTGTTACCCTTCATGTGGGATGGAAGGTTGCTGTTACCCTTTATGTGGGAAGGAAGGTTGCTGTTACCCTTCATGTGAGAAGGAAGGCTGCTGTTATCCTTGATGTGGGAAGGAAGGTTGCTGTTACCCTTGATGTGGGAAGGAAGGTGGTTGTTACCCTTCATGTGAGAAGGAAGGTTTCTGTTACCCCTTTATGTGGGAGGAAGGTTGCTGTTACCCCTTTATGTGAGAAGGAAGCTGCTGTTATCCTTGATGTGGGAAGGAAGGTTGCTGTTACCCTTCATGTGGGGAAAGGGAAAGGGTTTTTGTTACCCTTGAACTGGAAGGAATGTTGTTGTTACCCTTGATGTGGGAAAGGGAAGGTTGTGTTATCCTTGATTGTGGGAAGGAAGGTTGTTGTTACCCTTGATGTGGGAAGGAAGGTTGTTGTTACCCTTGATGTTTGGGAAGGAAGGTTGTTGTAACCCCTTTATGTGGGAAGGAAGGTTGTTGTTACCCTTCATGTGGGAAGGAAGGTTTCTGTTATCCTTGTGTGGGAAGGGAGGTTGCTGTTCCCTTGATGTGGGAAGGGAGGTTGCTCTTACATATGATGTGGGAAGGGAGGTTCCTGTTACCCTTGATGTGGGAAGGGAGGTTGCTCTTACATATGATGTGGGAAGGGAGGTTCCTGTTACCCTTGATGTGGGAAGGGAGGTTGCTCTTACATATGATGTGGGAAGGGAGGTTCCTGTTTCTATTTGATAGAAGTGAGGGAGAGAATGATTCCACATGTCCCCTACGACAACACCTGACCTGACACAATGACAACAACGTCATGCTCTACCACAAATGGTATTTCGACCTGGTAAATACATTCACCTCTACAACACTTAATTATGGAAGGCAAAAATCAACGTTTGTATTAGATAAAGTAAAGTAAACGCTGCAAATTATCTTTCCAAAGGTAAAGAGGTACTAGGAAAAAATATTAAATACGTCTCTGTCTCTTTTTTTCTCATCTTCACTTCTGACATCTTCTGTATTATGAGAAAACATTGGTAACCAAACACTCACACGCTCAAATAAAACAATAAAACTCTGAATGAAGAAAACAGAATCTTCAAACTCAGGGACTCGATCTTCTGACAAAAGAAATTTCAGCGACCATGTAATAACTTGGCTGGAAGGTCTTCTTAATGTCTCGTACATTGATCTTTTATTTACTAGTATGTTAACCTTTTGTTCCATTGTTTTACTGTATTGTTAATAAATGTTGTTGTATGATACTTGAGTGTTGCTGTTGTGTTGTATGTTACTGTATTGTGTTTTACGGTACAGTTCTCGTGTGTTGCTGTATTGCTCTCCGAGTTAATGTATTGTTTTTATGTATTACTGTAATAGTTTGTTATTTTACAGTATTGCCTTGTGTAACCGCGTTTTTTTAAAGTTATTGTACTTGTGTATTACTGTATTGTTTCATTATATTCCTGTACTCTTCTTCTATGTTACTGTGCTGTTCTTACGTGTTTGAATATCGTTTGTTTGTTTTTTGTTACTGTCTTTGTGGTTTACGATGCTAGGTTAGGTTAGGTAAGGTTCGTCAGGAAACAGGACAAATGTTTCCTGACGCGGGTCTTAGTGAGATGATGACCCGCCTTTGGAGCTTTTGGTCATCTGACCGAGGCCTTCCGCTGGCTTACCGGTCCACCCCTTTAAAAATTATGGTCACTTATAACCAGTCTGTCTATTACGATGCTCTTTTTTATTTGTCACTGAACTGTTCTTACTTGTCACTTTAATTTTCTTCCAAGTTGTCATTCTTGTATGATGATGTAGTGTTATTTTATGTTGTATTTTCCTATGACATCTTCGACGATAGTTTCTCTTATATTGTCATTCATGACTTCCAGAACAATTATGTCGACTCAAAATTCCCAAAACATTCACTTATCAATTCTCAGACTCCATATCCCACTCTCATCCACACTTATCTCCTCTATATGATATTAATACAAATAACACAATAACACACAAAAATAATCACTCTCCAGGAATAAAACTATCATAGTAGTCTCGATCTGACAAAAACATTTTATCAGCCTATCCTTCAACCTGACAAAGTCGAGTCAATGTTTGTCTGGTATACTGCTGTTTTATGAACTTATATGTTGCTCTGCTGTCTTTTCAAAACTTTCAACAAAAATATATTATTTTGCAACAATACGTTTCTTGCTATGTTTAACTTGTGGTAAATTATATTGGTCCATACATCACCTTCCCTTTTAAGTTTCTGTTCTTCATTACTTAAACTTTGTCTTTCGCATCACTTGTAAATCACAGTTCTGATATACACTTTTCCTAGTATACTCAACAGACAATACACAAACATCTACTGTTCATATTGCCTATTTTTTTTTTTACAATTCTAGCACTGTGTCTGGCAGCTGTGAAGTGTATTAGAAGCAATTGTGACACAAAGCTAGACTTGTGAAGACCGATGTTTACAAAACTAATAGATATAATTAAAACTCAGATACTTTTATTCTACATCAACAATGCTTCAGTAGTTTCAACAGTACGCAAACATTTGACTGTTATAAACAGAGACTCACACTTCTGTTCACCCGTTAAGGGATCTTTTGAAACAGCAATTGTAATATGCACCTGAATAATGATATTTTTCACAAATATGTTTACAATGAGAACAATTTCCTTAATGGAAAGTTTATGATATGATCAATATATTTTAACCTGCGTTATTACTTAAGAGTGTTTAGTGTTAGCACTCAGTGTGAGGGCGAAGGTTGCTTCTGCAGTCTAAGATGTGAAGGAATTTGTCCAACACTGTAGACTATGTTAGTGTTATAAGACTTAGTCTTTGTATCACTGTATTGTGTGAAGTCTTTGATGAGACGATATATACTGACTGTGTAAACTCAGTGTAGTGTGCTAGTGAGTTGTACACGTAGATACTTGTGTCAGTCTTAAGGGTTTTGTGTGATGGGGCTCAATTAATATAATTAGTTTTGTGTCGAACTTTGAGAGTTTGATTAACTTACAGTTGGTGTCTGTGTTGACATGAGTCTTCTCCAGATGGTGACTCGTCACTCTCTCCTGTGTTTGCACGCGTTATATACATATTGATGCATACATGTGTGTTTGTGTGTGTGTGTAGCGTAGAGGTTAAAAGTGTGAGGTGTGGGTGCGTGTGTACTTGTGTTTACATACTAGTAAAACTGAAAAGAGAGGATTATAAATGCACTGTTGAATAAATGTATGTGTATATTTGATACAGAGGATTTTGTGTGTGCGTTGCTTTATTCGTGCGTCTGTATGTGTTGTGTGTGTGTAGGATGTGTATGTGGAAATAGAGAACTGAGTGTATAGAAGAGTGCTAGCTTGTGAACCTTTGTGTACCATGAAAATAAAGATCAATAACGAGGGCAAAAAGATAACTGAAAACAATTATTTACAGTTATCATGCAGGGAACACAAAGGTTCACACACCTACACTAATCTACGCACATAAAAACGTTCACAAATACACTTACAAAACTAAATAAATGAACAAGTTAATAATTGACATAGGAACAATATTAAATACAAATATATGTTCCAAAAATTCACTAGTGGCCAGTTCTTGGTGGACGAACTGTGATAGAGATCTCTCTTGTCTCAGGTAGTCGACGTTCGAGTCTGTCCAGGAGGATGTTATTACAGAGCGCAGATTATCTGCGTGTCCTCCTCTGTAATAACATCTACCTTCGTATGCTGACATTAATACACTTGTGTAGTATTATCACATATGGACAGTGCTTCAAGGCTGGCTGACACTGCTGACCTCAGGGAAGTGGTGAAGGGTGAATACCTGGATCCACGGACCTGGGGTGGGACTTGCTGACCTCAGGGAAGTGGTGAAGGGTGAATACCTGGATCCACGGACCAGGGGTGGGACTTGCTGACCTCAGGGAAGTGGTGAAGGGTTAATACCTGGATCCACGGACCTGGGGTGGGACTTGCTGACCTCAGGGAAGTGGTGAAGGATTAATACCTGGATCCACGGACCTGGGGTGGGACTTGCTGACCTCAGGGAAATGGTGAAGGGTTAATACCTGGATCCATGAACCTGGGGTGGGACTTGCTGACCTCAGGGAAGTGGTGAAGGGTGAATACCTGGATCCACGGACCTGGGGTGGGACTGGCTGACCTCAGGGAAGTGGTGAAGGGTTAATACCTGGAACCACGGACCTGGGGTGGAACTTGCTGACCTCAGGGAAGTGGTGAAGGGTTAATACCTGGATCCACGGACCTGGGGCGGGACTTGCTGACCTCAGGGAAGTGGTGAAGGGTGAATACCTGGAATCACGGACCTGGGGTGGGACTTGCTGACCTCAGGGAAGTGGTGAAGGGTGAATACCTGGAACCACGGACCTGGGGTGGGACTTGCTGACCTCAGGGAAGTGGTGAAGGGTGAATACCTGGAATCACGGACCTGGGGTGGGACTGCTGACCTCAGGGAAGTGGTAAAGGGTGAATACCTGGATCCAAGGACCTGGGGTGGGACTGCTGACCTCAGGGAAGTGGTAAAGGGTGAATACCTGGATCCACGGACCTGGGGTGGGACTTGCTGACCTCAGGGAAGTGGTGAAGGGTGAATACCTGGATCCACGGACCTGGGGTGGGACTTGCTGACCACAGGGAAGTGGTGAAGGGTTAATACCTGGAACCACGGAACTAGGGTGGGACTTGCTGACCTCAGGGAAGTGGTGAAGGGTTAATACCTGGATCCACGAACCTGGGGTGGGACTTGCTGACCTCAGGGAAGTGGTGAAGGGTTAATACCTGGATCCATGGACCTGGGGTGGGACTTGCTGACCTCAGGGAAGTAGTGAAGGGTGAATACCTGGAATCACGGACCTGGGGTGGGACTTGCTGACCTCAGGGAAGTGGTGAAGGGTGAATACCTGGAATCACGGACCCAGGGTGGGACTGCTGACCTCAGGGAAGTGGTGAAGGGTGAATACGTGGATCCACGGACCTGGGGTGGGACTTGCTGACCTCAGGAAAGTGGTGAAGGGTGAATACCTGGAACCACGGACCTGGGGTGGGACTTGCTGACCTCAGGGAAGTGGTGAAAGGTGAATACCTGGAACCATGGATCTGGGGTGGGACTTGCTGACCTCAGGGAAGCGGTGAAGGGTGTATACCTGGAACCACGGACCTGGGGTGGGACTTGCTGACCTCAGGGAAGTGGTGAAAGGTTGTATACCTGAAACCACGGACCTGGGGTGGGACTTGCTGACTTCAGGGAAGTGGTGAAAGGTTGTATACCTGGAACTATGGATCTGGGGTGGGACTGCTGATGTTTGGGTGGGGGAGGGTGGGACTGGGTGAGGCATCAAAAATATCGAAAGAATTTCCAGAACTTCAGGAAAAGGAAGACATCCGGGGCCCACGGATGTCTTCCTGGACACATGAACCTGGGGAAGACTCAGAAGCAAGGTTGAGAATACCGATGTTAGGATAGAAGTGGGGAAGGGAGAATGTCTGAGGGGACACAGATGGACTCCTGGACCCATGAACCTGGGGGAGGTAGGATTGCTGAGTTAAGATAGGAAGTGGGGAAGGGAGAAAATCTGAGGGGACACAGATGGACTCCTGGACACATGAAACCTGGGGGAGGTAGGATTGCTGAGTGTAAGATAGGAAGAGGGGAAGGGAGAATATCTGAGGGGACACAGATGGACTCCTGGACACATGAACCTGGGGGAGGTAGGATTTTCTGAGTGTAGGATTGGAAGTGGGAAAGGGAGAATATCTGAGGGGACACAGATGGACTCCTGGACACATGAACCTGGGGGAGGTTTGGATTGCTGAGTGTAGGATAAGAAGTGGGAAAGGGAGAATATCCGAGGGGACACAGATGGACCCCTGGACCCATGAACCTGGGGGAGGTAGGATTGCTGAGTGTAGGATAGGAAGTGGGAAAGGGAGAATATCTGGGGGGACACAGATGGACTCCTGGACCCATGAACCTAGGGGAGGTAGGATTGCTGAGTGTAGGATAGGAAGTGGGAAAGGGAGAATATCTGAGGGGACACAGATGGACTCCTGGACACATGAACCTGGGGGAGGTAGGATTGCTGAGTGTAGGATAGGAAGTGGGAAAGGGAGAATATCTGAGGGGACACAGATGGACTCCTGGACCCATGAACCTGGGGGAGGTAGGATTGCTGAGTGTAGGATAGGAAGTGGGAAAGAGAGAATATCTGAGGGGACACAGATGGACTCCTGGACCCATGAACCTGGGGGAGGTAGGATTGCTGAGTGTAGGATAGGAAGTGGGAAAGGAGAATATCTGAGGGGACACAGATGGACTCCTGGACCCATGAACCTAGGGGAGGTAGGATTGCTGAGTGTAGGATAGGAAGTGGGAAAGGGAGAATATCTGAGGGGACACAGATGGACTCCTGGACACATGAACCTGGGGGAGGTAGGATTGCTGAGTGTAGGATGGGATGTGGGTAGGGTCTAGTAACTCAGAGGTAATTCTGAGGCTACTTCTACTAATACTATTAGTTTCACCTGCTCCTGTTCACCTAGCAGTAAGTAGATACCTGGGTATTCTATATAGTGTGTGTTTCTATATAGCATGTCAATAATGTCAGCTAGGTCTCTAATAGGTGTATCATGTGCCTGTGTACCTGTAGAAATATGAGATTAATATTACATAATTAATAACTTATGTTCACAGAGTTTTATTTTCCATTTGAGGGAACACCATGCCTAGCTTTGTTTCTCTATACAGTGTTTTTTGTTCAAACATAAGATGCATCAACCAATTTATTTATATTTAACGTTAAGCGCTTAAGTTTTCCTTCAGGAACTCCTCAGGTAGGTGGTTGAGTGGACCTGTAGAGATGAATCACTTGCCTCCAGTTGCCGGCGGGTTGTAACTCAGAACTAACTCTGAACCACAAACTCTTAAGTTATGCCACATTGTGGCCGTATATCTCATTGTAGTAACAAACATATATCAAAACTACTGTGAGTTGATTGTGTATAAATAACTACACGCAAATAACATCAGCCTGAGTGACAATAAAAATATAAGTTAGAAGTATTCCAGGGAGACTTGACCTGGTTTACCCAACACGCTATAGCTCCGATGATACAACTTGGCACCAAGCTTCTACGTTCTTTATACTGTTCTTTTCCTTGGTAGGAAGGGTTTGCTATATTTTGTTGTGTGTTAATAAGCTATTAACAAAACAGTATCGACACGATGGAATAGTAGACACACTAGTCACACACAGATTTACCTGAGCAGAGTACACGAGTATATGTAGGGAGTATAGGGAGGTGAAGGGTCAGGTGGGCAATGTTGAAGTTGATTGTTGAGAAAAAGTTGGATTTGAGGACATGCCCGGCATGGGCCAGTGTTGTTGCAGTTTAGGACAACGTTGAAGAACTTTCCTGGCAAGATGTTCAGCTATTTTCTAAAGGTTCGTTTTAAAGTCTACCGAAAACCGACCAACCAACATGATCGCCACTTCTACTCTCACCACAACACCAAAACTAAACGTGGCGTAATCATAAGCTTCTTCCTTCGTGACCTCCGATTCTGTAGCAGTGAATTCCTTGATAAGGAATATTTCTTAGGACATTTCAAATTAGTTTAAAATTTGGTGGGGGATGGAAA
>NW_026474349.1:0-10996 GCF_026875155.1 Cherax quadricarinatus
CCCTTGCCTTTGCAGGAATCATGTAAACAAACTTTTATCACCATCGGAAAATTTAGGAACAACAACAGACACTCTAGTAGAGCACTAGCTGCAACTGAGACGTCTTTCTGCAGACGGCATGTGACTCACAAGAGATGGCATTACTAGTTCAAGTAATCGTTTTCCGACAAGGCGTCCCCTGTGGAGAAACTACTACTTGGACAAGCAGACATTGCAGGGATAGGCAGAGCACTCAAAGCAGTCTGAGCATCCTCCGACACTTGAGCAATACACTATCTTGCATATCTGAAGGTGTAGGTGGAGCACAGATGGGAGTGACAGAGTTACCAGTGCCTGACCCTTGGGTACGCTACTGGAGAATGCATTGGCTTGTAAGGACTTAATTCGTACATCATACTCTGCAGCAGTGTGACAGATTTCTGATCCAAGCTGGTAACCCCAAAATGGGAACGATCAAGTCATCAATTTGGGCATGCCATCGGTATGGGTCGAGCACAATTTGCGTAAGTCTCACATGGAAGCAAATCCCAGTAGAGGTCACCAGGGAAAGTAATCTGGTCGACAACAAGAAAAGCAGCAGTAAAGTCCTGCCTTGGATAGTAAAGGTGAGCGAAGTCTGACCTCGGACTCGCAGAAGGAACCAGCTACTCCAAAGGGAGGTTACAGTAGTTGGTTCAACGAGGACACAGCGTAACTGCTTCTCTTTAAACAAGCTAGACCTGATGATATTAACTCGTGCACCAGAGTCCATGAACATATGAATGGGCGCATTATGGACAGAAGCTTGTACTAAAGGACCAATCATTTCATTAGGACTTATATGGAAACAGAAAGGTGGGTTGTCATCGGAGAAGGCATTTTCTACTTCATCCCCAAAATTCCTCTACGTCAGAGACGTGTGAAGCAGCATCAACAGCAGGGTTGTCATTCTCAAGGCTGGCTAAGGCTTCATAGGAATTTTGAACTGGGATGGTGTACTCATTATCACCTACTGTCACAACTGGACGAGTAGACTTGGGTGCTCGGATTTCCCCGAATTGGAAAGAATGAGCCTGGTTCTGGTTAGTTGAGAACCACGACGTCTGTTTCCTCTCCTGGCTCAGCGGTTGGAACGGCCACGGAAAGATCTAGAGTACTGCAGGTTGTAGAGAGCATTGCACTCAGATATGTCATGTCCATGAATTCTATGATAAGTACAGTAGGGAAGATCTGACTGGTACTCATAATCAGTACGGCGCCTCTTAGGGTGACTATCAGGACAATTAATTGCAATGTGGCCACGGTAACCACAATTGTAGCAAGTTCTTTGACTGTGGGTACTGTACATACTACGGGTGCTACGGGAATGATGGCTCAACACTAGCTTTGGATGATGGAAGCGTGATTAAGGTTGGGAGTTTTGGTAGTAGCACAAACTAGAGGAAGTACAGGAGTGGACAAAGTGGTTGGTGTAGACTTACGATAAGGGAAGGTTCCCTCGGGACACAAATTTCGTACATGGATGAGAGCTGTGAGCGGTCCCATAGTAGCATCTTGAGGACTTGAATTGTACACATACATAGATGTCGGTGGCATTAGTTGTTTAATAACTCCGAATGCGGCTAATTTGTCAAACCCTTCAAGGGCTGGTTTATCACTATCTTTAAGGTACTTGGAATTTTGACCTGCTTTAACGAATAAGGACATTAGGTTATTAGGACGAAGAGCAAACTCATCTAAAAGACTCTTCTGGCCTCGGAGCTGTGCAAACTAATTCTTTGAGAACGACAAACGGATCGGTTTCTCGCACCGGTTCGAGATAGTTGCGAATTAACTGTTCATAATCTTGCCACCTGGTTAGATCTTGAAAGTCCTTCATGCGAATTAAGTTAAACACATGTGAGGCGGCTGGAGAACGGGCTAGACTCTCCTTTCCGATACTGATTAAACATCTCTCAGATGGAAACCATCAACTGAAGCATTAGCTCTAGCTTGAACAGCGGAAAACCAACCTTCTAGGTTGTCTGGATTACTATTTACTGAAATTACGCAGGCTAGAAGTCTTAGTGTATCTGTCGTTTGATAAGGAGTTACTCGAGTTTTGGGCTGACACATTACTGGTTTGACTAGCAGCAAAGTGCTGAGGCATTGCTTGAGATAACTTGAGAAATTTGCAAATGTAAAAACAAGAATTTGAAAAACAAAAAAAAACGAAAACTGAGGAACCCACAACACAGTGAATTTAAAGGGGGAAAAAAAATGCTTAACGATTCTGCAAAGAAACTAAAAATTGACAGGTCACACAGAAACAAAGAAATTTTACACAAGAAAAATACTAAACTAAAATGAACAACACTTTAAACATCAAGAAACTTGTACTTTGCCAAATCTTTTTTGCTCAATTTTTTTACTTTAAATAGAATAAGGCACAGGAGTTGTTTTTTTAATTTAAATGCAATGGGAATACACAATAAAATGATAAAATGGATCAATAAAGCTTGTGCAAAATAAAACAAACGGGACCAAAAATTTCATTAAAATAAAATAAAAGGCACAGAAAGAAAAAAATATTATGCAAAAAACAGAGCATGAAACTCCTGAAAAAACTGTGCAATATTGCAAAGAAAAAATTGAAATCAAAAAGTATTGCACAACACTGAAAAAAATCCTGAAAAAAATTTTTTTTTAATGGTAACAATGTTTGAACAAGAATTATTGAAAAAATGATCAAAGTGCAAAAAAAAAAAATTATTACACATACAAGAAAAAAAATAATCAATGAATAAACTGATTGAACACAAAACCAAAATGCAGTTTAAACAACACTTAAAAAGAAAAAGAACAATTTTCTCTAAAAGAGAATTTAAAAAATTTTCCTTTTAAGTGAATTTGTTCAATGAAACATAAAAAATAAAGGTGCTAAAACACAGAAAAAAAAAAGTTTAAACCCCTTACATTTTATGCAGAACCCAACACATCATCATAAACACAATCTAAATTTTTTTGCAAGAAATTTGAGGGGGAAAAATTTTTGATAATAATGATTTCTTGCTTGCACAAAATAAGGGCACTATTGCTGGGGAAATAAGACAAATTGAACTGGCTAAATGAAAAAATATGAACACAAGAATGTTAAAACCCACGGAAACAAACAAGATACAAAATGCGGGGTTTAAAAAAAAATTATATACTGAACAACACTGAGTTGTGATGCGGGACACAATAAATAAATTACTGAATTCTTCACTGGTTTACTGAAACACTGGGTTTCTGAAGTGTAAATGAAAAGTTCTATACTGCTCATGTTTTTGCAAATAACAAAGGAAAAACACTGGGATTACTTCAATGTATAAAAAGAAACAAACAAACAGACATGGTAATGCACGAAAAAAAACACAAATTAAAGAAGATAAAAAAATGATTGCAAACATTTAAAAACATGATTTCTCTCGAATCAAAATGTCACTATGAAAATCACGGGAACCAAAAGAAATGTCTCAACACTGCAATGTCAATAAAAAATATTACACTGTAGCGACTTGATGAAGAACGGAATGGGGGAAAGGGTTGGGGGTGGGGGGAAGGAGACTGGTTGCTGATACTGTTCCTCTGCACATTGACGTAGAATTGGTTAAATTGCGATAGACTCACACAGGGGTTTTTCAACGGTTGTGCTACTGTCGAAGACACACCTAGTCTTGACCCCCTATGTGGTCCTTAAAAATAAGTGCTATAACCCTTCGTATGTACCAAACCTGGTAAGGTTGGGTTGGGTTTAATGGTGAGTGGGGCTAAGACCGGGGGTGGTGGACACACGGGTGATTGGCCCTTGGGTTTGAAGGGCGTAAGCCTCATGAGGAAAACCACACGCGCGAAGATAATTCTAAGGGGCGGGCTTAAAATACCCCCCAAAAAACCCCACAACCCCCGGGGATAAAAAAAGCACTCAGAAGGCTTGGGTTCAGCACAAAGGATAAAGACTGTATTTCAGGGGGCTTGCTTGAGTAGGGGTAAACACCGGGGTTAGTTGCAGCTGGCTTTTTTAAAACCGTTCACAAAAATGGCTTAAAAACTTCTACGATGGCAAGCAGGGGGGGAAAAGGGCTTGGCAGGAAAAAAAAAAAACTGGATGGAGTAGCAGGCTGGCGGACTCGTTGTTCTGACTCCCCCACCACAGACTGAAGCTGCTTTTTTTGCAAACTGGGGTCAACCCCTGGGGAGAATGCAGATAAGCGATAACACTAATACAAAGAGACTGACCTTGAAAATGTAGTAGCTGGTAGGAATTTAGAGTACTGACCTGGGGTGCAGGTTGGCTAGGCGCCCTACGGAAACGAATGGCCGTCTTGCTTTTTTAAAGAAATCTCCGTACAGGGCGTAATTAAAATTTTTACGCCCCAAAAACACCGCGTCACCATTTATCTAGGGGTTTTTAAAAAGGAAATATTAGGGTTGAAGGTAGACCCCTTTTGGAGGGTAACGTATATTGTCAACTAGGTAATGGGATATGGAGCCCCACCTCTCCTTTGCCCTACCTATGTCAAACGCCCCGACTAGGCCGAGGTGGGCTACTCGCCTCACACTCAAGCTGTACCCGTGAGTCACACAAACATCACGGGCTAAAGGGACTTCTATATAAAGCACATGGAGATCTATTATGCTATACAACACGGTCACAAGTATGCTACCCCCCACTTCCCCCACTACAACTGATACACTCTTGAAGTCACTCGTTTTGCTCCATTCTCTCTACATGTCCGAACCACCTCAAAACCCTTCCTCACCCCTCGGGGACAACATTTTGGGTACCCGCCCTCCTCCTAATTCAGACCCCTCCAAACTCACCTCCCTTTTGTAAATGGTATTACATTTGCCTTTTCCCCCTTTCAGGCACTTCCAGTTTGTATTGATATTTTAAAAAGATTAGCCAAAGGTATGGGCAATTTCCTCTTTACTTTCCCTTTTAAAACACCCTGCAACAGTTCCGGGATTGGGGATTTGTTGGGTTTTTAGTTTCTCTATTTGTCTGAGGACCATTCACTTTTTTACCAAATCGGCATATTTATATCACCTTTTTTCTACGTAATCTATTTTTCGGGAAATATCGCTAGTATTTTCCGGGGTGAAAATGAAAGGGAAAGTGGGTATTAGAATTTCACAAATATTATCACGTCAGAGATCTGGCAGAGTTAACATAAGAAATAAAATGGAGGAACACTGAAAAGGCCTATGGCCCTGCGAGGAGGTCCTTATCAAAACACAATACCCAAAGCTTCCAAAAACAACTCCGCCCCCTTTTGCACCAATAAAACCCAGCCCTCCCCTCATATATTTGAAAAAGTCTTTTCTTAAAGTACCCAAAGGGTCCAGCCCTCTATCACCCCACTGGGAAGATGTTCCAGTTACCTTAAGGGCCCCAATCTTTTCCTAATCTTATTCTGTATACCTGAAAAACTTTTTGGGTTAGTTTTTGAACCCCTTGGCCCTTTAGCCTTTTAACTCTTTTTGCTTTCTTTTTCCTTTCTTTATTTCTCTTTTTAAATTGAATTTTTATTTTTTAACTGCCCATCCCCTCTTTGTTTCGCCATATTGCCCCCTTTTTTGACCAATGAGATTTTTAATCTTGTTCTCATTTGGGTAATTTTTTGTTAGATTAATTTCCCTACTCGGAACAAAAGTTTTTTGGGGCGCTAGAACTTCTCTAAAAAAAACTTTTATTGGCAACCAAATCATCTACCTGACCATAGTTAGGACATCCAATTTAGCCCACCCAAGTAATTTTTTCAGCCCCATAAAGTCGGCCTAGCAAAAATTGGGACAGAGATTTGTTTTGCAGTTTTTTCCGGGTAATTCCATGATATATGAACTAAGTGATTTGTGATCATTTTTCCCCAAAGCTCATCATTAACCTCAAGATTTTTAAATTAGTAAATCTTTTTTGGGAAAAACCAAGTCAAGCAGATTGTTTCCCTATTTTGGTTCGGTCACAACCTGCTCAAAAAAAGCAATCCAAACTATAAAGAAAGTCATGACTAAAGTTTTCCTGTCATATTGTTCCAATCATTTGGGTCAAAGTTAAAATTCCCATTATCACAACTTTTTCATACTAGATGCCTTATGAATTTCGTCCTAAAGCTTCTGCACTCCCTACAAGGTTGGGGGGCCCATAAACACACCCAAAAAATTTAAATTTTTTTCCCCGCCTCGAGAAACTGAAGCCAAACCCATTTTGTGTTCGATGTTTTTAAACTTAATATGTCTAAGACAACAATTTAATTTTTTTCTACAAACAACGCCACCCACCACCCTTCCTTTGACCCTATCATGTGGGAAAAGTTTAAAACCCGTAGTTGCATTCAGAAGGCATTTCCTATTTTCAGGTTAACCAGGTCTTGTTATACCAATAATATCTATATTACCTCACTTGCAAGTAATTTTTTGCTAAACTTTTATTTCTTGACCCTACTATTGTATAGTAAACTTTAAGGGAGTAGTCATCGTTTCCCTCAAGACTCAACGCTCTCAATACCGACACACCTTGACCCCCCCCTAGCCACTACCCCACTATCCCTACCCTGATGCACTCCCAAAACCTTTACAAAAATAGACAAATGATATGTTGTCTCTTCCCCATGCATCTGCAACACCCCCCAAAACCCCCGATGACCCCCCATCTCGGACATTTCTCCCTTTGGGAATATACCATGTAAAAAAAACGATCTAACCCCTTTGGCCCTAGGTCTACCTTAATTTACTAAAATCTTTGCCTATTTAACCAGCATACATGGGTAGCCCTTAACCGGCGCCCCCTACATGTCCCTCTAACAATTTAAAACAAAATTCCACCTTACTTTTTTCCCGGGTTTTCCGGTTAACGCTAAGGCTAACACTTTTTTTCACATTCCCTTTATTTCCGCCTCCATTTCCCTTTCTGTAGGGGATCATTTTTTCCTTTTTTCAGCTACCCCCCCCCCCCCCCCCCCACCTGCAGCATCACTTCCCCCTTAATGAACGCACATTTCAGCGTTTCTCAAGTCCAACAAACCCAACCCCCTTTCCCTTTCATACCTCCTTTTACAACCAGTTGCACCCGAACCCCCCCAAGAATTTTAACACCCTTCTAAGAATACTCGTGATCGCCGTTTTATGTAACAGCAAACTCCGATACAAACCCGACTTTACTAATAGAATACATTGATGACAAATTTTCGTGCCTAAGGGTTAAATGGGGAGGGGCAGCATTCCCAAATTTGCTGCACCCGTTCCACCATCCTATTTTAATTTTTGACCCCTTTCAGCATCAGGCACCTCATATTTGACACCACAGATTTTCAGATCCCATTGACGCTGGGTGACATCACATCCCCATTCTAATCTCCCCGCCCACTCCCCGCCCCATTATCATTGACTTCTCCAGATTTACCTTATTCCATAGCTCCCCAAACAGTGTACAACTTCCCCCAAAAACCCTAAACCGTTTCTCCCCCATAAGGAACCCCCCTTTGTCCATCCTCAGGGGCCCGACAAAGGGGGAAACCCCTGAGGTTCCTATAACCTTCGGAAACTTTTTTCCCAAAACCCCAAAACCAGCATATTCCTACACTTTGTCCCATAGAATGTACCGCCCAAAACTTTTATCCTCGTTCCCCCCCTCAATCCCCCCATTCCCCAGAAATCCAATTAAACTACTTGATAACATTATAGCCCTTCCCCCTCCCTAGGCACCTCCCTTTACATCTATAATAAAGCCCTTTTAAAGCGGCAAAAGACCCACCCCCAACAAATTTATAAACCCCCCCCCCTCCATGTTTCACCCCTCCCAAGGAGGTACAAAAAAGACCCCCATGAAAGCCATTTCAACATCACCACCAAAATGAAAAAAGCCCCTTCAGCAAACCCATACATCGTAACACCTCCCTTTGGGGGCCCGAATCCCCCTGATGAAAAGGGTACACTAATTCGCTTACTCTAGCCGGGATCCTAAGCAAATAAATTTTTTTCAAATAACCCCCCAAATCATACGTTGGGGTACAGGGGTACCCCTTCATAATTCCCCGACCCCTCACTACCCTCACCAACCTTTGATGTTAACCACCCGTTTCACTGTCAAAAAAATCTCAACATATTTCCAAAACCTCAAATTTTTCCCCCTCCCCCTTTACGTCCTCCTCCATAACTCTTCCCACTTTAGCTCCCCTACACCCCTTCCCTAATAACCTCCACTTGAATATTTGCCCCTTACCTTAGTCCTAAAGGCAACAAAACCAAACCCCTCATCGAACATCCCCTCATAATTACCTCCTTTTTCTTAACCATGCCCTCCCAAATCCCCACACAAACTTTAGCCCCTTCTCGCTTCCACAATTTTCCCGTACCTCTAAGGGAAAAACCCTGCCACCCCCCAATCCTTGCTAAAGACAAGTGAATTTACCCCACACCCCCTGTGTAAAAATAGGGACCTCACACTTAAACCCTAGTCTTCCAAAAACTTACCCCCAAAAGACTCCAATTTAAACCCCCCTGCATGCCCGCACCTCCGCCGTTTACCAAAATCCCACATACCCGATTTTTCAACTACTATCCCTCCTAAAAACCCCTCCCCAGCCCCCCCCCCCTATCCAATTACCCCCCTCTGTAACCTGATTTCACCGTATTTAAATCGATCCCCCTATTTATACAATTATCTGAATCACTCTACCCCCCCTCCTTTAAATCCTCCTTCCCCATAGCAAAACAGTTGTTTTCACCCCTACCCCAACGAGCCCCCTTTTCCACCCCCTCTTTATCTCTGCTTGTCCATCACTCGCTCAACAGACTCAAAAAAGATTCTGCACTCATGCAAAAGCACTGCGACAGCGTGCAGCCCTCCTCAAACCTCTCTCCCTCGGGACACTTTAAACCCCAAACCTCCCATTGACCTGTACTCTCACCTCCGCCTCAGCAAAAAGGGTTTCACCCCCCACTACCCCCCCCGAAACCCAACCTCTTAAGCAAACCCCTAAAACAAACTCTGTCCACGCAATCATATCTTCTTTCCCAAACTAAAACCCAGTATTCCCCCTCCCGCCCAAATCTTTAGAAAAACCTAAAGACACCCTGTCCCTCCCCCATCCTTTTCCATGGAATTCCCAACGCCCCCAGTAAACTAAACCCAACACTTTCCTCATTCTGTTTCTTTAAAATCTTAGCAAAAAATTTTTTAAACCGAGACATTAACGTAAACGCACAGTAATCATTCAAAACTCGGCATTCTTCTTTTTGGGCACTAAAACTGGTAAAACCCGTTCTTTGCGATTTTCCCTCCTCCCCCTTACTTAAAATACAATTCAAAACCCCCCCCGACAATGCCCTACACTCCCCCAATGACACCTATAAAAAACGTTTGGGATGCCGTCTATGCCTGGGGGTTTTACCTGCAAGCCCCAAAAACTGTCTCCTCCCCCTCCCTACACAAAACTACTCTCGAGTTTTCACTGTCCCGCTCACTTTTAAAACCCTATTAAATCTTCATCCCCAAAACACCCTCACCCACTTCCCTCCAACCCTCCTCCACTTCTCCCCAAACCAAAAATCGGGATACTAAAATATTTCCCTGGTGGATAAGCCTTGACCCTCCTCAAAACCACCCCTCCCCGTACCTGCCTCAAAAACCCAAGGTGGTTTTTGCCTGCCTTCCTTAAACCCCCTTAGTACAAAACCCGAGGCCTATCCCCACTTAAAACATCCTCCCAACCCCGCCCTAACTCAATTGCCTCAAACTTTTTCATTGTGAATTTCCCCAAACCATTTCGCAAACGTTCCATGCCTCACCCGCCCCACCCGTTTCCCCCCATAAAAAGTCATTTAACTGACTTTTCCAAGTAATTTTTTTAGACCATGCTCCACTTTCCATCTCCTTTCCCGACTTTAGAAAAAACCCCGATTCCAACTTAGCCCCCCATTTTCCCCCCAAAACCCAAATCCCTTTTTCCCTATTTCCTAGTTCCCCAAAAAAGGGTTTTTCCACCAATCTTCAAAACCCTTTGGGCACCCTCGTCCCTAAGTAGCCTACATTCAATTTTCCCGTATCCCCCCATAAACTCTCACAAAAACCCTCTACCCCAATCTCTACAACAGCACATGACAAAAAACCCACATCTATAGCCTCACCCTCTACACCCATTCCCTGCCCAACATAAATCCTTCTAACCGTGCCTCAAATCCCCCACGAAAAAAGTGTGCTCCCTTCCATATTCCACTCCCCCCCCACATTACCACCCAACATTCCCCAAAAACATCTTCAGAACCCCAAAAAAACAACCTGCCCCCCCCGGGAAACCCATCACCCTTCCCAATTAACATTTTCCCAACCCCACCAAACACCGTAATACAGGGGGAAAACCCCCTCAAGTGAATACCAAAAACATCGTGACAAAATCCCCTTCACTCTAGCATTCTGTTGCTGGCATGTACACACCTACAAAACAAACCCCCCCCCCCCCAAAACCAAACCACCCTGACAACCCTCCCACCCCCCCTCCTCCCAACCCCGGAACGCAAAGGACTGGGCCCTTAATGCCCGCAACACCTCCTTTTAACCTCAAAGCAACACTGGTAAACAACCTATAACCTTTCAACAACAAATCAAACCCAAACCCATGGGGTTTTGTTTTCCCGCAAAAAAAAAAGACTCAATACTAAATCTCCTTAAAAAATCACTCTAACCATACCCTCTTGACCTCGGTTTTTAAAACCGTTACATTGAAAGTTACACACAGAATTTTACAAGAATGGGGCTTTCTCCGTGCGCGGGCTTACTTTGGGGCCCCTTTCATAAGTCTCGGTCCATCTCTACAAAACCCCGTTTCCCGCCCCCCAACCCCCCCCTTCCCTTCCCCCCCGTTCTTCCCATTCCCCCCCCCCCCCCTCCCGGTCTCGCTGTTTCCATCACAGCGCCCCCAAAACTTCTTTCCCCGGGGCCCGCGCGGTTGAGGCCTCGTCCCGTTGATGTCCTCGTGATTTTTGCGGGAGCTACCCT
>NW_026474350.1:0-10177 GCF_026875155.1 Cherax quadricarinatus
TTTTTGATTTTTAAAATTTAATTTACTTGATTTATCCTTAGACGTTTTTAAAAAATTTTATTAAATTTTAATTTCTCTAGTTGTACCCTCCCAGTTGTAATCCTGAAGCATTTTAAAATTTTTTTGAATTTAAGGGAAAATTGGAAAAGGAAAAGACAAATGTTACGAAAACCCAGTAACAGGCGGATGCTAAAGGGAGCCCCTTTCTGTTTACTGGAGATCTCAAAGTTTTAGAAATCGCGTTTTTTTGTAACAGGAACCTATTCTCAGGTTTTATGGGCGTCTATATGCTGCAGGAGTTATCGGGATGATGTGTTATAGCCCCCCCAAGATTTTTTCCCTTAGTGGGGTTTGCAGTCTTTGTACTAGTTTACTCGTCTGGGGTTTCCCCTTTGCCTTCCCCAATCTTCATGACTTTACTTTGGCTGGCTTAAAAATCGGAACCCACTTTCGGACCACGTGTCCGCTACCGGGTCTCTTTTACCCCTGCATGATCTTCATCCGGTTAATTCTTCTCATTGACTTCACATCATCGGGAAAACAGGGACACTTGGGTCTATCCCTTCCTCATGTCTTCACATATACAAAATAGCATGGTCCAGAATGACCCTGGGGGCCCCGTCGTACAGGCCCCATGGATCTTCACACGTACCATGACTCGTTGTTGCCTCCCTGTCAGGTATTCTGATTATTGCAGTCCCCCTTTGATAGTGCCTGATTCCCCTTTGCACTAATCTCTTGTGAGGAACTGTGTCAAAGGGCCCTTCTTCACCCCAAGAAATGTAATCAACCCCACTCATCTTTCGTGTCTTACTTTTTTTCTTTGTCTGAAACTCAGAAGGTTCGTGACACGGATTTCCCTTTCCCATAATCTGTGATGGTTGTCGTTTATAATTTTCCCCTTTCCCAGGTGTTCACACTCTCCCCTGTTAAATTTTTCCCTGACTTTGCATGTTTACAAGTCAGTGCATGATCAATAGTTTAGGCCCCGTTTTTCCTCTTCTTCTTAAAAAAGGGGTATATTTTGCTTCTTCCCAAATCAGGTAGTTGTCCAGTTTTTAAGGGATATGTTTAAAATTGTGGTTAGTGGCACACACAGTGTCTTGCCCCCTTGAGGACCCCCGGGGAGATGACCCGGGCCCCCCGCTTTGGGTATCAAGGGTACTTAGCAGCTCTTCACCTGCTCCTCAGTGTGTGATTTTCCAACACTTGTTGATATAACCCCTTTTTGGGGTTCCCCCTGTTATGTCTTCCCCGGTCCCTTCCCGTATTTACGTAAATACGTTCTTAAAACTCGTGTTGAGCTCCCCCAACTCTCGATCTTTCTTGTGAATTTTACACCTCCTTTCTCAGCTTGATTACCTGGTCTTTGACTGGTGTTTTTTCCTAATGTGGCTATACGCGTTTGGGTCAAACTTTACTTTCAATGCATGCTGTTTTCGTCTTTCGCTGGGCCTCTTCCTTTCTGCGGCGTGGGTGGTGTTGTGGGGTGTGTGTGTGTGTGTGGTGTGTGGTGTGGTGGGGTGTGCGTGTGTGTGTGCGTGTGTGTGTGTGTGTGTGTTGTGTGTGTTGTATGTGTGTGTGTGTGTGTGTGTGTGTGTGTGTTTTGTGAGAGAGAGGAGAGAGAGTCTGGTCTAATATATATATTTTGTAGGATTGCTAGTATATTCAGCAAGTATCACGAAAATACAGCATAAAGGAGACAGTAACAAAAACCCAAAAATTACCCAGCCAGGTTGCAGCCTGATTGTCGAAATCTTTTTTCAAAACAGATTGAGACTCCATGATGGTCGATTTTATTATTTTGAGTTTATGGGACCTTTCCTCACCTCAACGACACAGTAAACATGTAACTAGAGGAACAGTAAGTATTTTAAAAAAAAACGCTCGACAACACGCAAGAAATACAGTTTCTTAAATTTGTAAAACAAGAATATTTTCTGTAATAGCAAGAATTCATACTAACCCAAAAAAACAGTGTATTTAAAAAGGAGAAAAGTCAATAAAAAACAAGAAAATTTTAGACTGTAGCACTGAAGCATTTAAAACAAATTCTATGGCCGGGTTTTAACATCAACCCCAGAATCCATTTTGTCGAAGGTGACTCCCAGTAGAAGACTTATTTTCTTTTCCTAGTTTTTTTTTTTGTGTTTTCCAATATTTCTGTCATTGTAAGGGAGAGAAGTAAAGCCATGAACAATTAAAACGTGAGAGAGATTAACTTTAACGTTCATAAGAGTTTTTTTTTGCAAATCCAGTACAAATTCTCTCGTTGTTACTTCCTTATATCTTTCGTTTTTCTTAAAGGATTCTACAAATACTATATAATGCATTTTCCATCCTGCTTTTTCGAATTTTTTAAAAATATAAACCAAAATTTAAAAATTTTAAATTTTAACAGCTGTGTGAAACGTACAATATGTGTGGTATATGTTTTGAAAATGTGCGGGAAAATTTTTTTTAACATAATATATATATATATAAATTATATAATTATTTATATTATATAATATATTTTATATTATATTATATATTTTTATTATATATATATAGTAGAGTAGGACCAGAAAAGGTGTGTGTTGTGTGTCCGTACTTGGTATTTGGTTACTTATGGATTTTTCGTGACTTGCATATATATAAGAAGACGAACTGAACAAAAAAAGGCAACTGATAATTTTTCTGCAGCAGATTTTTTGGGGGAAAAGACAGAGTCACATCGGACAAAAAATAAAATAGTTAGTGAAAACAAACAAAAATCCCGAGCCCCTTTGCCCGCTTTGTTTCTGGTACGTTCACACTGCCTTTGCCCCCGATTTGTTTTTGGTACAGTTCACAACTGCTGGACAGTGTTTGATAAAATTTCAAAATATTGTTTAATTTAAATAAAAAATTTAAAAGTTTGTCCATTTCTGTTTTTTACCCCGAATAAATATGTCAAAATTGTGTTGTTTCCCAGAAAACCCCCGCCACTAACTTGAATGCTTCTCGAGCAGCTCTCGAACTGAGACCATTTAAGCCCCCTCTATTTCTTGGTGCTACCGAGGGGGGAAATTTTGACTGGATTTGTTCATGAGCCCCCGTTTTATGTTATTGGTGGTAGCAAAAATTTTTTTTTTGGGTCAATAGAGGTGGATGTTTAAAATTTTTCATCCAGGCTCCCAAAAGATTGACGAGGTGGGGCCCGTCTTCCTAAAGTAGTGAGAACTTTGCAAGGTGTCCCAGTCACAGAAAAACGCAGACTTGGGGTTTGGCTAAAAAAAATTTAAATTTCACTCAAAATTAAACCCCCTTTTACACGCTGGAAAAATAAAAAGGTCAGTGGATTGAGTGTGGTAAAGGAACACACTGTTTTTTTTCAAGTCTGTTGGGAACCCTTTTTGCACGTAAGTTTTTCACTGAAACCAATTTTAACCCTGATATTCTAATCGTGTTCTGAAATTGTTTGGGAAATTTTACCCGGTTCGGATGCATTTTGTTTTTGACCAGTGATGGGAAAGACAAAAAATAAGCAAAGAAAAAGTGGTAGAAATGTACTTAAAAAAAAATAATTTAACAAAAAGTACAGTACAGTAAAACAAAACAACAATACGAAATACCGAAAAAATACAGTAATATCCAGAATAGTACAGCAGTAATAAATGCCCCAAAAGAACAATGAAAACAATAAGGGAAGAGTAGAGCAAAAAATAATAATAATAAAACAGCAGTATTGAAGACATTTTAAACAGAGTTGTACGGGCCCGGGGGAACATCAACACCAAAAATCCTTCTGTCGAAAGGTTGACCGTATTTTTTTGCCAAGATGTTTTTGTTTATTTGCGAATATTTTTCTCAATAATGAAGGTGATAGAAGTGAAGAATGAAAATTAAAATGGGGGGAGGAGATAATTTTTTAATAATTCCAAAAAATTTTTTTTTTTTTTTTGTATTCCGTACAAGATTCTCTCAGGTGTTTTCCCCTTTATTTCACATTTATCATTTAATTTAGGTATCTCAAAAAACTATTTGCAGCATTTCATCCCATTATCAGAATTTAAGAAGACCCAAGCTGATAATTTTCTGCAGCAGGTTTCTTGGGGGAAAGACATGACACTACGAACACAAATATAAACAAAAAGTGTGAAACAAAACAGTTTCAAATTTTGGACACAGTGTTAGTAAAATTTCAAAATATTTTTTAAATTTAAAAAAAAAATTTGTGTTTGTCCATTGTTGTTGATTTTACCAAGCAATGAAAATGTCAAAATTGTGACTGACAGACTTTTTGCAGACTTGTTAACGTACGCAAGAAATTACAAGGAATAATAACAGCAGTATCAAATTTTTTAAAAAAAGGAGATTTTTTGGTGTAGATGGATATTATGGTTCCCCCGAAATGTTAAGTGAAATTTTTTGGGATATTTTGAAAGGAAGGAAAAATGTGTATAAACAAAATTTTGCAGACTTTGAATAACAAAAAAAAAACAAATTGTTACAAAGACATTGCTTTGTTAAAACGTTGCTAATTTACAAGTGAAAAAACAGCAGTATCGAAAAAAAAAACTGCTGCTTATCCGTGGGCTCCCGAGTCAACCCTTTCACATTGTTTGGTGCTTTCTCTTTTTCCCGTTTTCCCCCACAAGCCATCTGTGTCCCTCAGATGAACTCCGGGTGTGGATCATGGTGGGGATTTATTGTGAGTTTTTATTGTCAAGTGAGGTGTGGGTATAAATTTGGTATAGGTGGGGGGGTAAAAGTGAGGTGGGTGTAGATGTGTAAGTGGGGGTAGTTAGGTGAGTCAAAATGGCTTGGTCATATTTAAGTGGGGTTATGGAGATGGGTCATAGTCGATAAAGTAAAAAAAAAAAAAAAATTCACAGATGTTCCCTCAAAGTCCCTATTTCCAACAATACTTCACTTATACTTTCTTGGGAGATATTTTCACACCTCATTATTACCCTTTGTTAAAAACCCTCTTCCATTATACACTTCGATATGTCTTCCTCATTCCTCCCCTTACAAGTGAATGTAATTTAGGGTCTTAAATTTTTTCATACGAAGTTTTTAATTTATTATTAATTTTGTCATCAAAATGAGCTCGTAAAATTTGTTATAAATCGCGGGGTAATCTTTGCTTATTCCTCATTGGATTTTTTAATTTAAGTGCTGGGGGGGGGGGGGGGGGGGGGGGGGGGGTCTTTCCCCCGGGGGTTTGTTATGATTGAGGTAGTACTGCCCGGTAATGTTTTATTAGGACCATAAGTTTTTTTTGAACTTGTGCTACAAAGGATTTGTTAGTTGTTTATAAATATATATTCTTGTGAACATTTTAAAAAAAAAAGGGGAATATGTTTGTGAGTGAGTAAAATTTTCTAGTGTTTTTAAACCCTTTTAGTTGGTATTCTTCACTTTGTCAAATAATTACTATTTTATTTTTTAAAAATTATTTAGTTAGTTCTTTTTTTTAGTTTTAAGTGAAAAAATGAAAGGTTTGTGAAGGAAAGTGGCATTTATCTTGCACTGGGAAAAGGGGGGAAGTGAAAAGTAAATATGATTGGATCTAACAAAAATGTCTTTGGATTATGAACCGTATTTAGAAGACGGGAAGGATTGTGAGGATTGTCAAATATTTTTAATTTTAATGAAATTTTTCTGGAACCCGGGTGATAATAAGTCACCTTTTAGTCGGAGAAAAGTTTTATATTTTTATGCTTATTGAAATAAAATTTGATTGATGAATGTATAATCTTTTTTTTAGTTTGGAGAAAAAGAGATAAAAAGCAGGGGGTGGGGGATATTTTGTAAGCCAAAGATGAATCAGAGTATGTAATTAGAAATGTAACATTTTTATTTTTCTGTGGGGGGGAGACGAAAGGGTTTCTTTCCCTTTGTTATTGTCCCTTTAAATGTTTTTTAAATTAAAGACGTGGGTTATGGTGGTACGGCAGACATTTATAGGCAGTGGGGGGGGGGGAAGAGTCGCGGTAGTGTATTAACCACCACCGTGCACGATTTTGATTTTTATCATGGGGTAATGGGGTTTTGGGTGTGGATTGGTTTTTTGGTGGATGTGTCCCATCTTTCAGACTTTTCTTGTATTATAGTCACCCTTTTTAGGGGCTGGATTGTGTTTATACTGTTGTCTGATACCCTTAAATGCTCTAAAAAGTAAAAGAGATAAAAAAAAAAAAAAATGATGTGAGAAGTATGCACATCAGTGAGTAAAAAACACGGGCAGTGATTTTTAGTTTTTGTTCCTTAGATACATCTCCCACTATTACTACTCCACTTTATATACTTAGTTACTCTACTATTCTGTTTGTGCGCTATTACTTTACTTTATTTTTTTTTCACTACCTTATTTCTATTTTTAGGGGATTTTTGTTCCATGTGAGGGTGTTTGGCTATAGAGGTAGTGTATGGTTTGGGTTTTTAAATTTTTTGGGTTATACGGGTGTTGTAGGAAGGGTGGTGGGTGGCGATGTAGTCAGAAAAAAATTTAAAATTGTCTTAGACATGATACAAGATTAGAAACATCGAACACAGAATCTGTTTTGGGACGTTTCTAGGGAGGAAAAAATTAAATTTTTTGGTGTGATTTATAGGGTCCCAAACCTTTATAGGGGGTTCAGTAAGCTGTTAGGGCGAAATTTATAAGGATTAGAATGAAAAAGTTTTTGTTAATGGGAATTTTAAATTTGACAGGAAACTTGAGTCAGGACTTTCTTGATACGTTCAGGATTCTTTTTAGAACAGGTTTGACTGAACCAAATGAGGAAACAATCTTCTTTACTTTGGGTTTTTGCCAAAAATTCATAATTTAAAAATCTTGAGGTTTAAGATGAGTTGGGGGAAAATGATCACAAATCCCTTTTTTAACATACATGGATTTTTTATATTTTTTTTAAAAAAACTTACAGAATACAAAATGTACACAAACATAAAAAAAGTTGTGCAAAATTGGACTAAATCAAAACTTTTACAAAATTTCAAACCCCAAAACAAACTATACCAATCCAGGAAACTAAACCCCTTACACACTGATAACACCCCCCAAAACTGCAAAGTGCAGGGTAGGCACCCTTTGGGGCCACACAGTAGTGGCACAACCACCTTCCCCCTTAATTAGTTAAAAATAAAAAAACACTTTTCCCCAAAAATATATACATGAAAACAAATTCATATAAACTAAATCATTAAGTAACTGTTATTTTAAAACAGTTTTTTTCCCAAACCCTTTTAGTATTTGCTTTTCCAACTAACAAAAGTCTTAACATTTTGTATATGCCACCAAATACATTTATTTTCATTTTTATTTAAAACTTAAAATACCAAATGTACACAACCCTCAAAAGTTGTCCATCATATGGACCAAAACCAAAATTTTTCCGAAAATACAACCCCAACATAATCTGTCCCAATCTAAGAACACTATACACTCTGATTACACGCACTCAAAACCTGCAATAGCAGGGGAGAACCTTGCTGTCGCCACACAATATTGGCAAACCCCTTTTCCCCAACATAGCTAGCAAAATAAAAACACTTTTCCCCAAAAATACATACACAGATATAAAACTTACCAAAATTTAAAAAAATCATGAAGTATAATTTTTTTAAAACAGTTTTTTTCAAAAACCCTTTTTTTCTGCTTACCCAAATTAAAATGCCTTAACATTGTCTATATAACTTCCAATTACATTACCCCACCTTTCATAACTACCCAAAAAGGCGTTGTTTTGTTAGCATCCATAAGTTTACACTTCCCTATCCCCCCCCACCCCAAAATTTTTAACGCACCTCGCCAACAATATTTCCTATGCTTCCGTCGTAAAATTTCGCACTTTTAGCAACTTCTTAAAAATTGGTTCCACTCACCATATGCCCCTCTCGGGGAAAATAAACACGTTGCGTTTAAAGTGACCTTTATTGACAACGTCCCATATCCCCCCTCATACAAGGGTAGACCCTACTCCCCGTATGGTTTTCGGGTTCCCCACTCATCGCCACCAAAACCGCCCACCCTAAATTTTGCTGCCTTCAGTCAAAAACAAAACCTTAGCATATCCTCCTTCGAGTAATTCTTTTCGCACCCCCTCTCCCCACATCCCCCCTCACTTTCCCTATTCTTACCCTCTTTCCCCCCCCCCCCGCCTTACCCAACCTCTGTTTTTCATATAGGACCTTCACCTCGGCCCCAATGCAAGAGGCCACTCCTCCCCTTCGTGTATTTTGCAAATTTCCCCCCTCTTTTCTTAGCCATGCCTTCCAAAACCCCAACATAACGAAATGCCGCCTTGTTCCTTGGACCCCCTGGCCCCCTTTAAAGGGTACACCCCAGCTCACTCCACACTTTATTAAAACCCAAACAATTTATGTTATCGCCCCTGTAGTAAGGTGACATCCCCCGCCCTTTAAAATCCTTATCCTTTTTACCGCCTTTTTCCCCCCCCACCCCGATTCACCCCCGAGCCTCCCCGTACACACCCTGTATATTACTCAAAATTTTTATCGAACCCCCACTTCCCACCCCCAACTCCAACCCCAAAAAACCCCCCCATCCAAAAAAAAACCAAACCCCGAAAAAAACCCGCCCCCATTCAGAGCCCTCCAAAAAAGCCCTACCCCTTCCCACGTTGCAATCCTCCCCCCCGCTATCAGAAAAGTGGTTTTATCCACATACCCACCCCCTCTTAACCCACCCTTTTCCCATTTAACGTCCTTCCCCTCAACGACCATAAAAAGGAGCTGCTTGCCCACAAACAATATTCGAGACAGGGGCCCCCCTGTCTCAAACCCCTTTCCATTTTTGACGGCCCTCCCCAACCTCCCATTAATTTTCCCGAAACCATGCGAGAAACATAAATTAATCCACCGCATACCCCCTCGCCAAAACCCGGGACGCATCAAACTGCCCTCAAAATTTCTATCCACACAGTGTATGCATTTTCCCAACAATCCCCCAAAAGTCCTCCCTTTGCAACCCCCCAAAAAAAACCCCTAATGCGCCCCATCCCCATCTTCGCTTTTTCCCGGAATACCCTTTTAATCCCCTTGTATAACCCCCCCTATCATCTTCTTCATCCTTTGCCCGTATCTTAGCAAAATTTTATAGTGGGGTACACTTAGCGAGATAGTCTGTACGAACTAGTTTTCGCCCTCTTGCTTTTTGCGTACTCCCCGGCCACTCCCGTCCTCTGTGTCGCCAAACTTTCCCTCCCCAGCATACAATTATGACCCTCAAACCCCGACAGACTTAACATGGTCCCATTTGGGCTTATAGAAATTTATTTGACATAATCTATACCCGGCGCCTTGCCCGTACTCAAACTGAAACATCCTCCTAAATTCCTCCTGATAATCTCACCCCCCCTCCCCTTATTCCTCCCCCCGAACAACTCACTCACCCCCCCACACCCTCCCCAAAGCGTTGCCCTTTCCCCCCCCTTCCCCCATTTCCTTTTTAACCAGAAATCAATAATTACTCATGCCTTCTGTTTAATTTAGCACTTGCCCCTTTTAAACCACCCAAATCCTCACTTACCCCCAAATTTAAAATAGTTGAATCCCTTTTGCATTCCCAAAACTCGCAAAAAAACCCTTCCCGAAAGGTTATCCCCCCACAGTACAGGGTTCCCCTTCCGCCCTTACACTCCTCACGAATCTATCATTATGTAACTCCCCCAACCCGTCCCCGAATTGCACCTGTTTCCTCTGCGGGCCCCCCCTTTTTCAAAACATCATTTAGCTGATATTCCAAATATTTTGTAACCCTACCTCCCCCTAGCCTCTTCCCCTTTCCCCTTTCCCTTTTTGAGATGATGGTATTGCAAAATGTGCAGGAGCTGAGGAGAGGGTTTTACCAAGGGAGCAGAATAATGGAAAGCCGTTAGCCTATGGTTCACCCAAGGTGCAGGAGGCAAAAACCAAATGTACTAGGGAATGCAAGAAATATAAAGGGAAAGGGGGCCCCTGAGAATAGGAGAGCATCGTAGAGCCAGAAATGAAAAATGCCAAAAAAGGGGGGTTCCCCAAGACAGTTGAAAAAGACATAGAGCGAAAGCCCGATCGACCCAAGTTTATACGCCACTAAAAGGAAAAAAACGTCAAGGACCCGGTAAAACAGGTAAAAAAGGAAGGAAGAGGAAAAACAAAAATGCTGTGAAGTATTGAGGAACTCACAAAGTTCAAAAAGTGT
>NW_026474352.1:2500-11124 GCF_026875155.1 Cherax quadricarinatus
AGTAGGACTCCAGGAAATCAGAACAGGGAGGGGGGGGGGGCACCAGCAAGTGCTGGATGAAATACATATAACCAAGGAGGAGGTGAAGAAGCTGCTGTGCGAAACTTGACACCTCAAAGGCGGTGGGACCAGACAACATCTCTCCGTGGGTCCTTAAAGAGGGAGCAGAGATATTGTGTGTGCCATTAACAAAGATCTTCAACACATCATTTGAAACTGGGCATCTCCCTGAGGTATGGAAGATGGCAAATGTAGTCCCAATTTTTAAAAAGGGAGACAGACATGAGGCACTGAACTACAGACCTGTATCACTAACGTGTATAGTATGAAAGGGGTCATGGAGAAGATCATCAGGAGGAGAGTGGTGGAGCACCTGGAAAGAAACAAGTGTATAATTGACAACCAGCACGGTTTCAGGAAGGAAAATCCTGTGTCAAAAACCTACTAGAGTTTTATGACAAGGTGACAGAAGTAAGACAAGAGAGACAGGGGTGGATCGACTGCATTTTTTTGGACTGCAAGAAAGCCTTCGACACAGTTCCTCACAATAGGTTACTGCAAAAGCTAGAGGATCAGGCACACATAACAGGAAAGGCACTGCAATGGATCAGAGAATACCTGACAGGGAGGCAACAACGAGTCATGGTACGTGACGAGGTGTCAGATGGGCGCTTGTGACAAGCGGGGTTCCACAGGGGTAAGTCCTAGGACCTGTGCTGTTCTTGGTATATGTGAACGACATAACGGAAGGGATAGACTCAGAAGTGTCCTTGTTTGCAGATGATGTGAAGTTAATGAGAAGAATCAAATCGGATGAGAATCAGGCAGGACTACAAAGAGGACCTGGACAGGCTACAAGCCTGGTCCAGCAACTGGCTCCCTTTAGTTTAACACTGCCAAATGCAAAGTCATGAAGATTGGGGAAGGGCAAAGAAGACCGCAGACACAATATAGTTTTCATGGCCAAGACTCAAAGACTCACTCAAGGAAAAAGATCTGGGGATGAGTATAACACCGAGCATATCTAATTTGGCGCACACCAGTCAGATAACTGCTGCAGCATGCGGGCGCCTGGCAAACCTACGGATAGCGTTCCGATACCTCAGTAAGGATTCGTTCAAGACTCTGTATACCATTTACGTCAGGCCCCTACTGGAGTATGCAGCACCAGTTTGGAATCCACACCTAGTCAAGCACGTCAAGAATTAGAGAAGGTGCAAAGGTTTGCAACAAGGCTAGTCCCAGAGCTACGGGGATTGTCCTACAAAGAAAGGTTGAGGGAAATCGGCCTGACGACACTGGAGGACAGGAGGGTCAGGGGAGACATGATAACGACATATAAAATACTGCGCGGAATAGACAAGGTGGACAAAGACGGGATGTTCCAGAGATGGGACACAGACACAAGAGGTCACAATTGGAAGTTGAAAACTCAGATGAATCAAAGGGATATTAGGAAGTATTTCTTCAATCATAGAGTAGTCAGACCGTGGAATAACCTAGAAAGTGACGTAGGGGAGGCGGGAACCATACATATTTTTTAAGGCGAGGTATGATAAAGCTCATGGGGCAGGGAGAGAGAGGACCTAGTAGCAATCAGCGAAGAGGTGGGGCCAGGGCTATGACTCGACCCTGCAACCACAAATAGGTGAGTACAATAGGTGAGTACACACACACACACGCACACACACACACACACACACACACACACACACAACACACGCATACACACACACACACACACACACACTGATACACAGCCACGACACCCCCAAGGCAACTGAACAATCCAAACCAACCATCACACACTGATCCCTCTGTTTCCACCCCCCGCACCACAGTTACAGTATTAGAACAGAAGTTGAAGGTTTGGTACACAAATGCAGATGGATTAACGAATAAAGATGAGGAATGGCAAGAAAGAATCAATGAAAGTCCCCAGACATCATAGCAGTTACAGAAACAAAACTCATGGAGACAATAACAGATGCAATCTTCCCACCAGGATACCAGATCATGAGGAAAGATAAAAGGGGCAGGGGGGGAGGTGGGGTTGCTCTGCTCGTAAAAAACAGATGGAAATTCGAGAAAATGGAAGGAATAGATGAGACGGGAGAAAGAGACTACATAGCAGGTACACTTCAGTCTGGGGAACACAAAGTGGTCATTGCAGTGATGTATAATCCACCACAAAAACTGCAGGAGGCCAAGAGAGGAATATGAAGAGAGCAACAGAGCAATGGTGGACACACTTGCTGAGGTGGCAAGAAGAGCTCACACCAGCAGAGCAAAGTTGCTGGTTATGGGGGATTTCAGCCACAGGAAGATTGACTGGGAAAACCTGGAGCCACATGGGGGTCCCGAAACATGGAGAGCCAGGATGTTGGACGTGGTGCTGGAAAACCTCATGCACCAACATGTTAAAGACACTACCAGAGTGAGAGGGGAGGATGAACCAGCAAGATTGGACCTTGTGTTCACCCTGGGCAGCTCCAGACATTGAGGACATCAAGTATGAGAGTCCCCTAGGAGCTAGCGACCACGTGGTTCTGTGCTTGATACATAGTAGAGCTGCAAGTGGAGAGAATAACAGGAGTAGAATGGGAAAAGCCTGACTATAGAAGAGGGGACTACATAGGGTTGAAGAACTTCCTGCGGGAGGTCCAGTGGGACAGAGAACTGGCAGGAAAGCCAGTAAATGAAATGATGGAATATGTAGCAACAAAATGCAAGGAGGCAGTGGAAAGGTTCATTCCCAAGGGCAACAGTAACAACGGGAAGACCAGAACGAGCCCCTGGTTTACCCGACGGTGTAAGGAGGCAAAAAACAAAGTGCAATAGAGAATGGAAAAAGTACAGAAGGCAGAGAACACACGAAAATAGGGAGATCAGTCGCAGAGCCAGGAATGAGTACGCACAGGTAAGGAGGGAGGCCCAGCGACAGTATGAAAATGACAGCATCGAGAATCAAGACTGACCCGAAACTGTTGTATAGCCACATCAGGAGGAAGACAACAGTCAAAGACCAGGTGATCAGATTAAGCACAGAAGGTGGAGAACTCACAAGAAATGATCAGGAGGTATGTGAGGAGCTGAACAGGAGATTTAAGAAGTTTTTACAGTAGAGACAGGAAGGGCTTGGAAAGGAAAGCAGCAAGAAGGGAACATCAAGAGGGAATGTACCAACAAGTGTTGGATGACATACGAACAACTGAGGAGGAGGTGAAGAAGCTCTTAAGTGACCTTGACTCCTCAAAGGCGATGGGACCGGACAACATCTCCCCATGGGTCCTTAGAGAAGGAGCAGAGATGCTGTGTGTGCCTCTAACCACAATCTTCAACACATCCCTTGAAACTGGGCAACTACCTGAGAAATGGAAGACAGCTAATGTAGTCCCCATATTTAAGAAAGGAAACAGAAACGAGGCACTAAACTACAGACCTGTGTCCTCTGACATGTATTGTGTGCAAAGTCATGGAGAAGATTATCAGGAGGAGAGTGGTCGAACACCTGGAAAGGAACAAGATTATAAATGAAAACCAGCATGGGTTCAAGGAAGGCAAATCTTGTATCACAAACCTCCTGGAGTTTTATGACAAGGTAACAGAAGTAAGACACGAGAGAGAGGGGTGGGTAGATTGCGTTTTCCTAGACTGCAGGAAGGCCTTTGACACAGTTCCCCACAAGAGATTAGTGCAGAAGCTGGAGGATCAGGCACACGTAAAAGGAAGGGCACTGCAATGGATAAGGGAATACCTGACAGGGAGGCAGCAACGAGTCATGGTACGTGAAGAGGTATCACAGTGGGCGCCTGTTACGAGCGGGGTCCCACAGGGGTCAGAAAAGGACCAGTGCTATTTTTGATATATGTGAACGACATGATGGAAGGAATAGACTCTGAAGTGTCCCTGTTCGCAGATGACGTGAAGTTGATGAGAAGAATTAAATCGGACGAGGATGAGGCAGGACTGCAAAGAGACCTGGAGAGGCTGGACATGTGGTCCAGTAACTGGCTTCTCGAATTCAATCCAGCCAAAATGCAAAGTCATGAAGATTGGGGAGGGGCAAAGAAGACCGCAACAGAGTATATGGCTAGGTGGACAAAGACTACAGACCTCACTCAGGGAGAAAGACCTTGGGGTGACCATAACACCGAGCACATCACCGGAGGCACACATCAACCAAATAACCGCTGCAGCAATATGGGCGCCTGGCAAACCTGAGAATAGCGTTCCGATACCTTAATAAGGAATCGTTCAAGACACTGTACACTGTGTATGTTTAGGCCCATACTGGAGTATGCAGCACCAGTCTGGAACCCCACACCTGGTCAAGCACGTCAAGAAGTTAGAGAAAGTAACAAAGGTTTGCAACAAGGCTAGTCCCAGAGCTCAGGGGAATGTCGTACGAGGAAAGGTTAAGGGAAATCGGACTGACGACACTGGAGGACAGAAGGGTCAGGGGAAGACATGATAACGACATACAAGATACTGCGGGGAAAAGACAGGGTGGACAGAGATAGGATGTTCCAGAGAGGGGACACAGGGACAAGGAGGTCACAACTTGAAGCTGAAGACTCAGACGAGTCATACATCTATCGAAACAGGGAGATTGCCTGAGGCATGGAAGACAGCAAATGTAGTCCAATCTTTAAAAAAGGAGACAGACATGAGCATTAAACTACAGACCAGTGTCACTGACATGTATAGTATGTAAAATCATGGAGAAGATTTATCAGGAGAAGAGTGGTGGAACACCTAGAAGGAAATGATCTCATCAACAGCAGCCAACATGGTTTTCAGGGACGGGAAATCCTATGTCACAAACCTACTGGAGTTCATATGACATGGTGACAGCAGTAAGACAAGAGAGAGAGGGGTGGGTGGATTGCATATTCTTGGACTGCAAGAAGGCGTTTGACACAGTTCCACACAAGAGATTGGTGCAAAAACTGGAAGACCAAGCAGGGATAACAGGGAAGGCACTACAATGGATCAGGGAATACTTGTCAGGAAGACAGCAGCGAGTCATGGTACGTGGCGAGGTGGGCACCTGTGACCAGCGGGGTCCCACAGGGGTCAGTCCTAGGACCAGTGCTGTTTCTGGTATTTGTGAACATGACGGAAGGAATAGACTCTGAGGTGTCCCTGTTTGCAGATGACGTGAAGTTGATGAAAAGAATCACTCGATCGAAGACCAGGCAGAACTACAAAGGGATCTGGACAGGCTGCAGACCTGGTCCAGCAATTGGCTCCTGGAGTTCAATCCCACCAAGTGCAAAGTCATGAAGACCGCAGACGGAGTACAGTCTAGGGGGGCCAGAGACTACAAACCTCACTCATGGAAAAAGATCTTGGGGTGAGTATAACACCAGGCACATCTCCTGAAGCGCACATCAATCAAATAACTGCTGCAGCATATGGCGCCTAGCAAACCTCAGAACAGCATTCCACATCTAATAAGGAATCGTTCAGACCCTGTACACCGGTACGTTAGGCCCATATTGGAGTATGCGGCACCAGTTTGGAACCCACACCTAGCCAAGCACGTAAAGAAACTAGAGAAAGTGCGAAGGTTTGCAACAAGACTAGTCCAGAGCTAAGAGGTATGTCCTACGAGGAGAGGTTAAGGGAAATTCAACCTGACGACACTGGAGGACAGGAGAGATAGGGGGGACATGATAACGACATAACAAAATACTGAGAGGAATTGACAAGGTGGACAAAGACAGGATGTTCCAGATTGGACACAGTAACAAGGGGACACACTTGGAAGCTGAAGACACAGATGAATCACAGGGATGTTAGGAAGTATTTCTTCTAGCCACAGAGTAGTCAGTAAGTGGAATAGTTTGGGAAGCGATGTAGTGGAGGCAGGATCCATACATAGCTTTAAGCAGAGGTATGATAAAGCTCACGGCTCAGGAGAGTGACCTAGTAGCGATCAGTGAAGAGGCGGGGCCAGGAGCTCGGACTCGAACCCCCGCAACCTCAACTAGGTGAGTACTAGGTGAGTTACACACACACACACACACACACTCACAGACACACCACACACACACACATACACATACACACACCACACACGCACATACACACACACACACACACACACACACACACACACACACACACACACACACACCACACACACACACACACACACACACACACACAACACACACCTAGAAAGGAATGAGCTTATCAACGACAGCCAGCAAGGTTTCAGGGAAGGGAAATCCTGTGTCACAAACCTATTAGAGTTCTATGACATGGTGACAGCAGTAAGACAAGAGAGAGAGGGGTGGGTAATTGATTTTCTTTGACTGTAAGGCGTTTGACACAGTTCCACACAAGAGATTAGTGCAAAAACTTGAGGACCAGGCAGGGATTACAGGGAAGGCACTACAATGGATCAGGGAATACCTCTCAGGAAGACAAAAAGAGTCATGGTACGTGGATAGGTGTCAGATTGGGCGCCTGTGACGAGCGTGGTTCCATAGGGGTTACTCCTATAACTGGTGTTATTTCTTGTATTTGTGAACGACATGACTAAAGGAATAGATTCAAAAGTGTCCCATGTTTGTAGATGATGTGAAGTTGATGAGAAGAATTCAGTCCGGACTAGGACCAGGCAGAACTACAAAGGGAACTTGTCAGGCTGAAAGCCTGGTCTAGCAACTGGCTCCTGGAGTTCAACCCCACCAAGTGCAAAGTCATGAAGATTGGGGAAGGACAAAGAAGACCACAGACGGAGTACAGTCTAGGGGGCCAGACACTACAAACCTCACTAATGGAAAAGGAATCTTGGGGTCAATATATCACCTGGCACATCTCTTGAGTTGCACATCAACCAAATAACTGCTGCAGCATACGGGACTCTAGCAAACTTAGGAATAGCTTTCCGACATCTCAATAAGGAATCGTTCAGGACCCTGTACACCGTGTACGTTAGGCCTATAATGGAGTATGGAGTTTAGAACCCACGGGCCCAGTCAAACACGTAAGGAAACTAGAGAAAGTGCGAAGGTTTGCAACAAGACTAGTCCCGGAGCAAAGGGGCATGTCCTACGAGGAGAGATTAAGGGACATCAACCTGAATGACACCGGAGGACAGGTGAGACAGAGGGAATATGATAACGACATATAAAATACTGAGAGGAATCGACAAGCTAGACAGAGACACGATGTTCTAGAGATGGGACACAGCAACAAAGCGTCACGTTTGAAAGCTGAAGACTCAGATGAGTCAAAGAGATGTTAGGAAGTATTTCTTTAGTCATAGAGTTGTCAGGAAGTCGAACAGTCTCGAGAAGTGAGGTAGTGGAGACAGGTACCATACATAGACTTTAAGAAGAGGTATATAAAACTCATGGAGCATGGAGAGAGTGATCTAGTAAGCAACCAGTGAAGAGCCGGGGCTAGGAGCTGTGACAAGTGCGTGTGCCAACTGGTAACTAATTCCCACACCCGGCTTGACTGATAGTGATCATGTACGAAAGCGAAATAACTGCTTTTCATACCTCATCGGCCGTTTCCAACCGAGGTAAGTGCCCCAGGAAGGAATACCTTCACCATCACTCAGTAGCTGCCTTGGCTCATTGCTCACACCTCGAGACTCGAGTGACGCCCTCGACCCCCGTCTTTCACCTATCATTCCCTTTTTTTTTATCAATCGTTTAAGCATCGTTGATGGCTATGTTCTGTGTTGTTCTTTATGTAAAGAATGTTCATTTTTTATGTGTCATTGTTTTATGTAGTGGGATGTACTATTTGAAGTGAACACAGGTGGGTTTTTCTGTTATTGACCGCCTGGTTGGGGGTCCCTGCGTGCTCACATACAATTAACCACAAAGGAACGATGGCTCTGTTTTTTGTTTTTAACCCCTTAATGTTGATGTTTCTCTTGGCGATGTTGCTATTGTTGCTACCCTTTAGGCGTTGCTGTTTGTGCTGCTGTTTCTTTAATCCATGCTGCTACGGAAAACTTGTTATATGCTTTCATTATTACTTTTTAAACAATTCTTATTGCTAATTTTTTGTGAAACCTGTAGAGGTAAGTGCTGCTGTTCTTGCATTTGCTGTTCTACATTTAATATTGCTACTTACTATTGATAAATGCTACTGTTTCTACAGCTACTGATGCTACGGGCACTTTGTTTACTTATACAATTTGATGTTGTTACTGTTGTTTACTGGAAAAGCTTTTTATTGATGTCTTTGTTACTTCTACTGTTTTCTACTGCCATTTCCCAAACTTTTTACTGTTACTATTGCTACTGTTGCTGTTGTTACTGCTACGGTTCAACTGCTACTGTTGCTATTTATAGTGTTTCTACTGCTACTTTGCTACTGCGCTTCTGCTGTTGCTACTTGCTACTGTTGTTGTTGCTACTGTTACTTTGCTAGACTATTGTTGCTACTGTTACTGTTGACACTTCTGTATATGCTACTGCTGCGTTGATATTTTTATATTTGCTACTGATACTGTTGCTAGATTTCTTTTTCTACTGTTACTGTTGCTACTGCTACTGTTGCTTTTTGGTTCTGTTTGCTACTGTACTTTCTACTGGGCTTGCACTGTTCACTGCACTGTTACTTTGTTATTGTTGGGTACTTTTCAC
>NW_026474353.1:0-10606 GCF_026875155.1 Cherax quadricarinatus
TGTTTTTGGGGTAAAAATTTTTTTTTTCCCCAGTTATTTGTTGGCTCTCCTTGAAATTTGGGGAAATGTATATGGAAAGATGCTTTTTAAACGTACCCCAAAAATAAAAAAAAGGGGACGACAAAAAAGGGGTTCACTTTCTCAGCCATAGCCGCCTCATTGGGGTTTTTCTCGAGGGTTTTTTTAGGGTTGTATTCTTGTTTTTGGGTCTCATTTGATGAATGGAACCATATTACGAAAAGACAAAAATTTGATTGTTTTTTCATGTTAAAAGTATTTTAAAATTGAGGTCAAATAGCGGAAATGTCGTTTTTGCCGATGTTCAATGAACTTTGTGTAAATAAATTTGGGTTAATTTTTATTAAGTGTATTCTAACCAAACCCCCTTGAAAACCGGCAAACTCAAAATCCGGACACACAGGTCCCAATGACCCAAAATTTTGTGATGGGGGCCCGTATATATACGGTACAGGGGCCCTCAAAATCGCCCGGCCTGAAAAGTCGACCATTTCGGAAATAAAACCGTTTTTTCGAAAAAAAATATTGACTCGAAATTGCCAAAAATTTCTTTATCGACCCGTCCGCCCCGTCGCCCCGACGCGAAAGCACGGTAAGCGGGCCTCGCCCGCCTCACCCTTTCCCTTCCAGCCATTTTGGGGCTGACCCTGATGACCATGCAGTTTTGAACTCTATTGGGGGACTGGGGATTTTCCGGGGTTGGTGGATTTTGGGGGTTTAAAGAGTTGGGGGGAGGCCCAACAATGAAGAGCTAACCATGAGGAGCTGCAAGAGTTCAGCGGGAAAGGGACAACAGATGCAGTCGAATCTTGCTGCAGAGGAGGAGGAAGAGAGAGGAAAAGGTGCCTTCTTCAAAATTTAAAGGAGATTTTTACATGGGGGGTCGAGGGAAAAATTTTTAGGAGAAACATCCCCCAGAGAAGGATGTTGCAACCTATGGGCAACTTGTACAGTGACAGAGTCTTGGCCCATTTTAGGGAAGTTTTAAAGAACGCAGAAACAGACTCTCTGCACAGTTATTTTGCGAACAGACTCCAGTGACTCTCAAGCTGTCCTAGTGGGCATTAAGAGACAGAGAAAGAACAACCCCAAAAAAAGCAAAGGAACCTGAAGTGTGCTGGAAGGGGATTCCCTCCAACTATAAACAATCACTCACCTCCTCCTCAGTCCCCCATACACTAAGAAGAATCTCCATAAAGGTAAGTGTTATGCTGTTAATGTTTCATTCACATTTTCCTTGTATTGTTTATTTTACTATAGTATTATTCATGTAAAAAATTTTTTGTTTTTAAATACTTCTGGTGTCAGGAACGGATTAATTGAATTTACATTATTTCTTATGGGGAAAATTGATTCGTAAATCGACCATTTCGATAATCGACCGGCTTCCAGGAACGGATTACCGTCGATAATCGAGGGACCACTGTATATAGTTTCATGTAACTGCTATTATCTTCATTCAGCAAGCTTGTGTTGTGTGTGAGTGTGTCGCTTCTAATTGTTCTTAGTCAGGATAGCAGCTGTCAAAATGACATATTGTCTCGTTACTCACTCCCCCTACTGCCTGTCAAAACAATGGGGTCAGATGCTCGTTTCCCCTCCATTCTATCTAATTATCTTTCCCCCTCATTCTCTCTCCTTTTCCTTCATTCTTCATTCTCCTTCATTCTTCCTTATCCTGGGTCACAAACTCCTCAAAACCGTGAAAATGATCTTCAACTAAACACTTCCTCTGGTTAGAGCATCACCTGGGAAGAATAGAGTCCCAGATTTGCGGGGGAGTCAGTTATTTCTTACCGCTAAGCAGGGGGGAACAAGGACTACTGAAATGGCTTTCCCACAATACACCACTGGCTCCCTGATTTTTTTTATATGGTGCACAGTGACCATGGAGACCCATTCTCTCACAAGTGGGCTTACCAGCTTTCTCCTGCTTGATCTGAAGCCGCTAGAATTTATGTGTATTAATACAGGGGAAAACCTCAAATTTTGAACGATCACTTATCGAACGTTTTTCAAAAATAGAACTCCTTTTTTTCAAACCAACTTTGTCCCTATTTCAAACGCACCCCTATTTCGGACGCCGGTACTGGGCTGTCCCCCACCCGCTCTGTCCACGTCCATGCAGGCGCGTGAGGCAGTCTGGCTTTGTTGATGCTTTAAGTGAACACTAACCTGCGCTCTAAATCAAAATTTCACGATTTTTTCATTGTGTTAGTGCTTGTGGGACGGTGAAATAAGCTCCCAAATGGGCCAAAGAAATTCTAGTGGTACCCCTGTGGTAAAGAAAGTGAGGAAACACCGAGATGTAAGAAGGAAATAATAAGAAGTATGAGAGTGGTGTGAGACTTGCTGACCTTGGGACCAGGATTATGGGAAAAACAAGTAAACATCAGTTCTATCCTGGCAAATAACAAATCAAGGAAGCCTGATGTTGAAAAGATTTTAAAATATGCCTAACAAAAAAAGACCACAAATGTTAGAGGTTGAGAAGTTGTTGCTGTTGTGGATCAAGGATAAAGGATGGCAGTGATAGTGTTTCAGAGATGTTTGCAAGAAGCAAGGAAGTTGCATGCCAGTCTGTCAGAAAAACCCTGGAAACCAGTTCGTGACGAACCATGTCCCTTTTAGGGAAATGTAAGAGGGGGCCGGGAACAGAGATGTGGACAGTTATTTTGTGAGACAGGGGTCAGGTGACTCTCAACTGGTCCTAGTGACATTAGAAGACAAAGAAGGGAAGTAACCCCAGAGAAGGCTTTACCTGAAGTCCTCATAGAGGGGGATTCTCCTTCCAAACACTAACCCCAACTCCCTCTCTCCTCCTCCCTGTCTTCCCAGATGCCATCATCAATCTTCAATTAAGGTAATAAAAGTGTCTGAGAGCAATGTGGGTGTGAATATAATGCAGAGAATTCGTAGTTTGGGAAGTTAGGAGGAGGTGCGGGATTACCAAAAACTGTTGTCCAGATGGGCTGAGGAAGGGTTTTTGAGGTGGTTCGGGACATGTGGAGAGAATGGAGTGAAACAGAAATAACTTCAAGAGTGTATCTGTCTGTAGTGGAGGGAAGGCGGGGTAGGGGTCGGCCTAGAAAGGTTGGAGGGAGGGGGTAAAGGAGGTTTTGTGTGCGAGGGGGCTTGGACTTCCAGCAGGCATGCGTGAGCGTGTTTGATAGGAGTGAATGGAGACAAATGGTTTTTAATACTTGACGTGCTGTTGGAGTGTGAGCAAAGTAACATTTATGAAGGGGTTCAGGGAAACCGGCAGGCCGGACTTGAGTCCTGGAGATGGGAAGTACAGTGCCTGCACTCTGAAGGAGGGGTGTTAATACTACATGAAATCAGTGAATCCCAGGTGTTTGCGGTGCTGTTTGCTCTAGCTGGCGCTCATTTGAACTGGTGCTCTCACAAGGTACTAAGTGGTTCCAGATTTTTTTAATACATTGCACACTGAGTGTTAAGTCCTATTCTATGATGACAAGGCATCTCAGACCAATTGTGACATATTTGAAGGCAGGAAAAATAAAAGTTTATATACGTTTGGGGCACTAGCGGTAAGAACGTATATATACATTTGGTCTGTTTATAGGTTAACAAGTCTAAAGAAGTCAATGAGGGTCCATGAATTTTCATAAAAAAGAATTATTTTTCTTATGAATTGGTAGAGAACTTTTTTCTGAAGGTAATAAAAGAGTAAGTCCAATATCTGATGGAAAACTGACAAACTTACACTATTGCGAATTTTACTGCATCAGCGATATTTATGCATCTGTGATTTTGCACAATTTTGACTCCTATTTTAGGCCAATTACATTATTCCAGTCGACCAAATCTTAACTATTTCGCTAGTATTACTTCTATTTTAATCGATTGAGCACATGAAAATCCCCAATCAACTAGTATTTCAACTACCCAATAAAAGTGATCAGAAATTGGTAATATGGCCAATTTCACACAAAGTTCAAAATATTCCAATTTCAAAATAGGGTCCAGAATAAACAATGTAGGCATTCCTGGCACTAAAGTAACATTTCCTTTTTTATTAGTTACATTACCAGGCTTTACAGATGAATTCTATGTTGATTTTTTTATTTACATAAAATAAAAAAAACAAGATTTACTGTTATACAATACTGTATTAATTGTGTAAATAATATCAGCCACATTTATGAACATACATCAGACCCACCAGTTTGATGTCTATTAGACGTGTGATGTCATTTGTTTACTGTCGAACATAGGCAAAAATCGAATATCTCTGCTACTTTGAGCTCAATTTCAAGCTATTTTCAGAACTAAAACCCATCAAAATGATCGCTCTTTCTGTTATATATCTTCCATGTTATCAAATGAGATTAAGAAACCACGAATACAACCATAAAAAACCATACGAAAATACACCCAAAGTTGGTGTTTCAATTCAAAATCATACCTGGAGTTGACCTGGAAAGGGTTTCAGGGGTCAACACACCCACAGCCTGGTCTAAGACCAGGCCTCATGGTGGATCAGGGTCTGATCAACCAGGCTGTTACTGGTGGCTGCACACAAGCTGACGTACAAACCACAGCCCGGTTGGTCAGGTACTGACTTTAGTGCTTGTCCAGTGCCTTCTTCAAGACAGGCAGGGGTCTATTGGTAATCCCCTTTATGTATGCTGGGAGGCAATTGAACAGCCTTGGGCCCCAGACACTTATTGTGTTATCTCTCAGTGTACTCATGGTGCCCCTTCTTTTCATCGGGGGAATGTTGCAACTCCTGCCGAGTCTTTTGTTTTCATATGGAGTGATTTTCGTGTGCAGGTTTAGTACCAATCCCTCCAGGACATTCCAAGTGTATATTATCATGCAACTCTCTTGTCTGCATTCGAGGGAATACAGATCAAGGACCTTCAACTGTTCCCAGTAGTTTAGGTGCCTTATCGCACTTGTGTGAGCCGTGAAAATTCTTTGTACACTCTCCAGGTCTGCAATGTCGGCAGCCTTGAAGGGGGCAGTTAGTGTACAGCAGTATTCCAGCCTAGAGAGCACAAGTGGTTTGAAGAGAGTCATCATGGGCTTAGCATCCCTAGTTTTGAAGGTTCTCATTATCCATCCTATTATTTTCCAAGCGGATGAGGTAGATACATTGTTGTGGTCTTTGAAGTCGAGATCCTCTGACATTATCACTCCCAGGTCCTTCACATTACTTTTCTGTTCTATTGTATGGTTAGAATTTGTGGTATACCCTGACACATTTTTAATTTCTTCAAGTTTTTCATATCTGAGTAGTTGAAATTTCTCCTTGTTGAACTTCATGTTGTTTTGAGTGCTCCATTCAAAGATTTAGTTGATGTCTGCTTGGAGTCTCGCAGTGTCTTCGATGATGGTCATTGCCATGGTGATCTGGGTGTCATCCGCAAAGGAAGACACGGAGCTATGGCTTACATCTCTGTTTCAGAAATGAGGATGAGGAATAGAATGGGAGTGAGTACTGTGCCTTGTGGAACAGAGGTTTCTACCATGGCTGCCTGGGACTTTACTCTGTTTACTATTACTCTTTGTGCTCTATTTCTCAAGAAGTTGTATATCCATCTACCAACTTTTCCCGTTATTCTTTATCCCGCATTTTGTGTGCTATTACACCATGGTTACACTTGTCAAAAGCTTCTGCAAAGTCTGTGTATACTACATCTGTATTTTGTTTATCCTCTACAGCATCCAGGACCTTGTCATAGTGGTCCAGTAGCTGGGACAGGCAGGAACGACCTGCTCTAAACCCATGTTGTCCAGGGTTGTGTATCTGATGGGTATCTAGGTGGATGGCTATCTTGCTTCTCAGAACCCTCTCAAAGATTTTTATGATATGGGATATTAGTGCTATCGGTCTGTAGTTCTTTGTAATTGCTTTACTGCCACCTTTGTGGAGTGGGGCTATGTCTGTTGTTTTTAGTGTGTGTCGGATGACACCTTTGTCCATGCTCCCTCTCCATAAAATGCTGAAGGCACGCGATAGGGATTCTTGCAGTTCTGATGAACACGGCGTTCCACGAGTCTGGGTCTGGGGCAGAGTGCATGGGCATGTCATTAATTGCCTCTTCAAAATCTTGTGGAGTTATAATAATATCCAAGAGTTTTGGGATGACCAAATTTTGGGTTTCGTTCATAAAGAATTCATTTGGATTGTCGACCCTTAGAGTGGGCAGTGGATTGCTGAACACTGAATTATATTGGGACTTTAGTATCTCACTCATTTCTTGGCTATCATCTGTGTATGTCCCATCCCACCTGAGCAGGGGCCCAATACTGGATGTTGTTTTTCCCTTAGATTTGGCATAAGAGAAGAAGTATTTTTTTGTTTCAATTTCCTTTATGGCTTTCAGTTCTTCCTGTGATTCTTCTGTGATTTTTGGATGCATTTGTTTTCTCATTATACACTGTGTGCTGTAGGATTTGTTTTATATGGTGCACACTTACCACACAAATGCAGTCTCTCATATCTATGCCCAAATTTACCGCTCACAGCTTATCTGAGTGAACTGAGCTCGTGACCTAGATCTATGGCACAGACCCTCAAAGGGTTAATAATTAATATGGAGACCTGTGATGTCTGTAAATGAGAGAAGAATCAAACAGTCTTGGTTAAGCAATTGAATAACACTAACAAGCAAGAGGACAGATTAAAATATAAAAATATTTACTGTACCTGAATCATGTCATAAAACTTGTCCACTTCTGTGTTGAAAGCTGTTGCAAGAATTTCACCCGAGTCATCACATAAAGACACACTGTGAAAGTTTACCATTGCCTCTATATATTTGAAAATGTTTCGAATGTTTGACTTGCTGCTCACCCGGGCACAGATCTTCCACCTAGGTAACAAATATATAACACTGTAATTTCAAATAATGCATATAAAGCATGCAGAATCCTGTGAACAGTATTTCTGCATTCTGACCTAAGAAAAAGCCAACTAAAAAAATCCAACTTAATTCAGTTGAACCTTGGCTTACGAGTTTAATCAGTTCTGTGACCTAGCTAGTATCCTGATCTGCTTGTTTGCCAAGTCAATTTTCCTCATTTAAATTAACTGAAATGACATTAATCCATTCCTGCTCAGGAGGCAGGACAAAATACACTTCAATATAACGCTAATATCAACTCTACTGACAATTCATCTAATATGACATAATAAACAACATAAATAACACAGAAACATGATATATACCCTAGAATGAATAAAATACATAAGTCATTATGTGACCAGTGGTGACGGGCATTCCTGCTCCCGCTGTGAAAACGTTTTCCCATAATTCCCTTCTGAGGTGTTATCATAAAAGAAAATGGAGTGTTTGTGAGGCTAACTGCATTAGATCACTAGTTTCATAATAAACTGGTGCACATACACAATTTACCTTGGAGAAGAGATGCTGGTGGTGGAAAAGATAGGCAGAGCGGCATATGCTGTCAGGAGTTCATTTCGTTTCGTCCTTTTTCCATCGCTTAATTGCTACACTTAATTGATACACTCTTAGAAATTCCTGTAATGCCCTTTGCTGGCACTATAGCCTTTATAGACACCTTCTGCTTTAGTACTGTACATATCGTAGAAGTGCTACCCTCACACCTCGTTTGTGTTTATCTATGATTTTATGCTTTATTTCCATGGTTATCATCCTCTTTTTCTTCTCAGCACTGTCGTTTGCACTTGCTTTCTTAAGACCCATTGTTAGAAAAAAGAAATTTGGCAAAATAATTGCACGAAATGTAGCAAAACACAAGAATTCCTTCCACCACAAGTGAGCGAGTGCACTGGTGATGCTGAGCGTTGTTGTGGTACTAACTGCGCCATCTCGTGGTGGTATTCTGAAACTCACTTGTTATTACAGGTCTCCCTCCACATTCATAAGGGTTAGGGAATCAAGAACCTCGCAATTGTTGAAAAATCCTTAACCTATTGAACCATGAACAATCATAAAACAAGTGAAAACATCATAAAACATTGTACTAGTGCCAGCCTTTTGGTAAAGAAGGTGAGAAATGACTATAGAATTCAAAAAGAACTCGTAGAAGAGTACCAAAGTAAGGAGAAAGAGAGAGGGAGAATGTGCCTTCTTCAGTGATTCAGTGATTCTACGATATGCACAATACTAAAGCAGCACGAGTCAATAAAGACTATAGTGCCAGCCAGCGATAAAGTGTAGCATTAACGGTGTAGCAAGTAAGGTAAGCAATTAATGGTTGAAAACAGACAGCATGAACCCAATTCCTCCAATGTTGTTGGAGTTACATAGGTTTAATGACAACACCACGCCTCCACCACCACATGTACGGTTTATGCTCCCAGTGACCCTTATACGCCCAACAACAATACAACACCACTCGTACATACTAATGACACATATTTATTTCTTTCTAGATTATATAATCCATTTTCTATATTATTAAACCTTTTTGACTGTTTTGGGTGTATATATACGTCTTACGAGCCACTGTGTTTGACGATAATATGCCAAAATTTAGGGCTTCAAATCAAGCAGGAGAAAGCTGGTAGGCCCACATGTGAGAAAATGGGTCTCCATGGTCAGTGTGCCCCCAATAAAAAAATCGGGGAGCCATGATGCATTGTGAGAATGCCATTAAAGTAGTCTTGTTCATCATGCCTAGGGGTAAGAAAATAACTGACTCCCGGCAAATCTGGGACCTTTCTCCCAAGTGATGCTCTAACACAGATGGAAGTGTTGGTGAAGATCGGTTCATGTTTTTGGGGATTTGTGACCAAAAGCAGCCCAGGGATACCAGAAAAATGAAGGGAATAAAGGGAGGGGAAGGGGGAAATTTGAGAGAGGAATGAGAGAGAAATGAGAGAAGAGGAGAGGATAGAAGAGAAGAGAGGAGAAAAGGGGAGAGAAGAGAGAGAGAATGAGAGAGAGAAGAGGGAGAAGAGAGAGAATGAGGGAGAGAATGAGGGAGAATGAGAGAGAGAATGAGAGAGAGAATGAGAGAGAGAATGAGAGAGAGAATGAGAGAGAGAATGAGAGAGAGAATGAAGGAGAAAGATAATTAGTCTTTGTTCATCATGCCTAGCGATAAGTAATGTCTGACTCCCTGGAAAAATCTGGGACTCTTCTCTTCCCAAGTGATGCTCTAACACAGATGGAAGTGTCGGTGAAGATCAGGTTCATGGTTTTGAGGAGTTTGTGACCAAAAGCACTGCCCAGGATACCAGAAAAATTAAGGAGAATGAAGAATGAAGGAGAATGAGAGAGAGAATGAATGAGAGAGAGAAAGAGAGAGAAAGAGAGAGAGAGAATGAGGGAGAGAATGAGGGAGAATGAAGGAGAAAGATAATTAGGTAGAAGGATGGAGGGAAAGTGAGCATCTGACCCCACTGTTTTGACAGGCAGTAGGGGGAGTGAGTAATAATACAATATGTCATTCTGACAGCTGACCCCAGCACATTTAGAAGTCCACACAACACAAGCTTGCTGAAGATAATAGCAGTTTTTGTGAAAGTGTCCAGTGACTATGTGAGTGTATATACAGTGGACCCTCAACTAATGGTGCCATTAAGTAAAGGCAAATTCGTCTAATGGCACTCTATGGCATAAAAAAAATGGCTCTACCAATATCGAAAAAAATCATTAATGACATTTGTCCTGAACTTGTCCATGGGGCCGGAGTGCGGCTGAGCAGGCCCAGCCACTCCAAACTCCATGTACAGCCCCGTGTTTACAAGCCCTTTTGGTAGATTCCAAGTGTACCTTCAATATATTTTGTATTATTCCAGTGTCTTTAGTGCTTGTAACTGCTAAATAAGCCACCATGGGCCCAAAAGAAAGTTTCCCAGTGCCAACCCTGTGATAAAAAAGGAAAGAAACACAAAAAAATTCAGAAAAAACTCGTAGCAAAAATACCAAAGTGGAGGAGAAAGAGAGAGGGGAGAATATGCCTTCTGCAGTGATTCAGTGATTCTATGATATGTACGATACTAAAGCAGCAGGTATCGAAAAAGGCTATAGTACCAGCCAGCGATAAAGTGTAGAATTAACGTTTTAGCAAATAAAATTAAAGAGTAAGCGATAGAAAAATGACACAAAGTAACTCTCCAATGTTGTTGGATGTGTGTACATCTGCTGAACATACACTGGCCTGCTATCTTCCACTACCCTAAACCTCTGCCAGTATCTCCTCCATCAAACTAATTAAACTAACATCTCCAAGGTAAGTGTAAATATAAAAAATGTAAGCATAAAAGTAAATATATTAAGTGTAAATATAAAAAAGGGCCCCCAAAGGAAATACATAAGTCACACTGACTTTTTTGGGTTATCATAGGTACTTTACACATGCTGCTATGTATGATAATCTATGTAACTGTATTTGTATATACCTAAGTAAACTTACTTATTTATAAATTAAAATGTAAATATTTCTTATTATAATTAAAAATGTAAATCTTTCTTATTTATAAATTACATACATTGTTTAACCTTTGACTGGGCGCAACCCCCAAACCTGAGGTGTCTCCGGTGCGCAAATTTAAAAAAAAAAAAAAAAAAAAAAAATTTTTTTTTTTATGAAATGATAAGAAACATTCCCGATTTTAATGACA
>NW_026474354.1:0-31812 GCF_026875155.1 Cherax quadricarinatus
AAAGTTAGGTAAATAGGTCCCATTAAAAAATAACTATGGGCACCTTACTGACAAAGAGAATGAAATGTGCTCGATTTTTAATAATTATTTTCTCTCAGTTTGTACACAGGAAGACACAAACAATATTGCAATAATTAATTTTTATAGTGGGCTAGAGGAAGATAAATTATGTACATCACAGTCACTAGTGAAATGGTTGTGAAGCAGATAGACCGACTGAAGCAAAATAAGTCACCGGGTCCTGATGAGGTTTTTTCAAGGGTTCTTAAGGAATGCAAAATGGAAGTCTGTGAACCATTAACTAATATTTTAATTTATCTCTTCAAACAGGTGTAGTGTCTGATATGTGGAAGATGGCTAATGTAATTCCTAATTTTTAAAAACAGGGGAACAAGTCGTTACCGTTCAAATTACCGCCCAATAAGCCTGACCTCAATTGTAGGCAATTACTAGAGTCAGTTATAGCTGAGATTATAAGAAGCCATCTCGATAAGCATAGCTTGATTAATGATACTCAGCATGGATTCACAAGAGGCCGGTCTTGTCTAACTAATTTATTAACTTTCTTCAGTAAAGCTTTTGAGTCTGTTGACCACGATAAAAAAATTTCATATTATTTACTTAGATTTTAGTAAGGCTTTTGATAGAGTTCCGCACCATAGACTGTTAAAGAAAGTGGCAGATCATGGCATTGGGGGAAAAGTGCTCTCGTGGATCGAGTCATGGCTCACTGACAGGAAGCAGAGAGTGTCCATAAATGGGGTTTAAACCCGAGTGGGGATCTGTAACAAGTGGCGTTCCACAGGGATCATCTTGGGCCGTTGTTGTTTTAATTATATATCAATGATCTTGATGAGGGAATTACTAGTGATATGAGCAAATTCGCCGATGACACAAAGATAGGTAGGATAATTGATTCAAACGTAGATGTTATGGAACTTCAGGAGGATTTAAACAAACTCTATTCTTGGTCAGAAAAGTGGCAGATGCGGTTTTCAATGTAGATAAATGCAAGGTTCTGAATTCGGGAGTGTCCATAACCCTAGTACTTATAAGTTAAATGATGTAGAACTTAGCCATACAGATTGCGAAAAGGACTTGGGGGTTATGGTGAGCAGCAACCTTAAACCAAGACAGCAATAGATTACTGGGATTTATATGAAGAAGTGTAAGCAACAGAAGTCCAGAGGTCATACTGCATTATGGTCATACTAGAATATGCAGCTCAGTTCTGGTCTCCATACTACAGAATGGACATAAATTCGTTAGAAAACATTCAGCGTAGGATGACTAAATTAATACATAGCATTAGAAATCTTCCTTGTGAAGAAAGATTGAAGACTCTTAAGTTACATTCACTTGTTAGACGAAGAATGAGGGGAGACCTGATCGAAGTGTATAAGTGGACGAAGGGTATTAATAAAGGGGCTATTAATAAGGTCTTGAGGATGTCTCTCCAAGAGAGAACCCGCAGTAATGGATTTAAATTAGATAAGTTTAGATTTAGAAAGGACATAGGAAAGATTTGGTTTGGAAATAGGGTAGTTTTATGAGATGGAACAGTCCTACCTATTGGTATATTGAGCTAGGACTTTGGTAGTTCAAATTTAAGGTTGGATAATACATGAGTAGGGAGGGGTTGATTTGAGTGGGACTTTTCACATCAGAGGTTATATCTTGGGGGTGGCATAGAAAATAAGGTTTGGGCAAATGCTTTGTTAGTGGGATGAATGTAAAGGACCTGCTAGTATGGGCCAACAGCCTCCTGCAGTTTCCTCCTTTTCATTAATGTCTTATGTTCGAACCCTAATGATAAACATTTCTCATCTATGGTGTATCTTCTGCTCGTCACTGAAATCAATTAATTTCAAACTCTAAATGAACGGGACATTTTTTCTAGCCGCGAGGCTTCCTGTTAACGTTTTATACAAGATAAATTGAGTTAAAACAAGAAGAATAGATTGCGGAACCTTAATATAAACATTATAGGTCATGCATTATACAGATTGTTAGGTAAACACATATGCAACAGTTAGGTATCTTTATTTCCGAAACGTTTCGCCTACACAGTAGGCTTCTTCAATCGAGTACAGAAAGTTGATAGAAGCATAAGATACTTGAAGCCGAGTGTAATCAGAAATTCCATCAACCCATAAAGTTTTGAGTGTCAGTCCCTCAGACCTGGAGAAGACAATGTTACCATAATATGAAACAAATATTGTATCATATTGTTTTCAGCTAATGAACAATGCTCTTCTCCAGACTGAGGGACTGACCACCTCAAAACCTCTATGGTGATGACTGAGTACATCGGCTACAGTATCTTCTCTTCTATCAACTTTTCAGTACACGACTGAAGAAATGCCTACTGTGTAGGCGAAACGTTTCGAAAATAAAGATACCTAACTGTTGCATATGTGTCTTACCTAATCAAACCTGTCGGTATTTTATACCATTTTATTGTTCATTATACAGATTGTTTTAAAATAAATGGACCGGACACGAACCCAGACAAATATACACACACACAGAACAAATCAAAATCAAAATATCTAGGTAAGACCCCAACGGGGTGAGCGGGGAAGACTGGATAGATGAGACTAATTGGGAGAGGAGTGTCCTTAGTCCCTTAGAGAAAAGAGCCAGGGCTTAACCCCCAGCAGCATAGCTGTGCGTGAAGGAGTTGTAGGAAGGAGCTTTAGAGTCAGGATATCGGAGGCAAGCTGAAACGATGATCTTGGGAGCACTGCTGTGTGCAATCTCATCAGCGTGGTGTTGCTAGCTAGTGATTGGTGAGACTGTGCGCGAGGCGAGAGGCGGGCTTAGGCGGCGACTAGTGATGACGTCACTATGTGCGATAAACCCAGGTATATAGGAGCATTTTGAAATTCTTCTATATGCACCCCTGCGTTTTGTTCTCTGAACACTGTCCCAAGAGAGCTTCTCCAAACAGAGACAAGATAAAACCATCCAGTGGTACGGATCAAAGCTCCACCAAGCTTGCTCTTGCTGTGGTAATCAGGGTCTACAGTCGCGAAGCATGCTTGTACCATCCACTCTACTCCACGAAGCCTCATTTATGTCTGTGAAGACGATGTTGAAGCCTGAAAACACTGCACGTCCTCAAACCGTGGCTTCACAGTCATGCCTCTCCTGCCTTACGTGCTAAGAGGACTGTCTTCTGAAGAGACTTGACAGAACAGATTACCATACAACCTGTTGAAGACCTAAAGACCGTTTCCAATAGAAGAACAAAATCCCTGGTCTACAGTTGAAAGCATCACCAAAATTCCTACTGCCTCCTCCCATGCTGAAATCCCTTTACTGATGTGACAATGCTGCCCAAGCTATGGCTGGAAGGCCAGGCCATATTACTATACATCATTAACTCCAGTCATATTGAAGCTGAGGGGCGGTACATCATTTTACCAGTGCTGGAGTTTGCTACTCTTACCTACACTCCTACCAAAGACTATGCCCCACAAAAGAACAAAAAGTTCTGCTCTACCTGCGGGTCTGAAGGCCACGATTCTAAGACGTGTACTTCTACTGGCCCACTTAAGTGTCTCAACAGCAAAAACAACACCATACTCACGCTGCCAAAGTGCCCCACTCGTCGTGAAATTCTGAGAAAAGCCAAGAAGTGGAACAGAAGAAGACACTTATCTAAGTCACCCAACTGTTGCAACCCTTGAATGGGTTATCAATGTATATGATGCAGTATATGTAATCCTGTATGTTATCTTTTACATATAATTGTTATATTGCTTATTAATTGCGATAAAGCTTAAATCGTAAATATATGACATTATAATTATTATTGTCTAATACTTTTGTTCGGTAGATGTTAACATATAAGTGCCATAGTTCAACTCTTGATGCTAAACTACTGTAATTAATCGCCTTGTGGCTCATTTACTCTGTTACTCTGCCGGTTTTCTCTGTTGCTGAGCAGCAACTGTCCACGGAGCTATCACGTGAATCGAGGGAGGGGTGTTTCCACCTCGCCTGAAGTATTCAGTCTGGACTGACTCCTCTGGAGGATGGACTAGTTCCTACAAGTGCCCTAACATCTCCCCTTATTGGCCCTTGTTGTAAGATCGTCTCGATTTTAAACAAAAAGCCCCTTTTTTTATTTTTTTTTTTTTTTAATTGTAGGTTCTGTAGAACTCTGTTCACGAGAAACATTGTATAGACTTAGTGATATTCGACTTTGTACTGAGGTTTTGTGTCGCCAAGTCACCTGATCAACCAGTTATGAGCTGTAGCTTCTGACCTAGACAAAGTACTGGTTCTGTTACGTCACAGGTCGGGGGATTTTCTTAAGCTGAACTAAATATTCAGTATTATGGGAGTTTTGTGACTTTTGTGGAGGATCTGCTGATGGTCCTCTACTTAGTGTCGATTTACATTACCTCCTTGATCCTGATAGTGTCGCAGTTGCTTGTTATATTGCAAATGGGCTTAGCATTCCTTTTTTGTTGTCAAGCAGACTGTTTCTGACTGGCCCCCCCCCAAAATTGTCAAGAAGTGTTAGTTTAATTTGGGGGAGGAGTTTGGGCAGTCATTGTTTTTAAGTCTATTAGAGTCGTGAGACATAGTAAACTACTTAGAGCACTTACACACATACACATAAAACTTATATGTTTTGTATTATTAAATGTTAATGTCAAGACTGTACTTTAGACAAGCAGATGTGATATGTGCTATCAGCACAATACTACTGTACCGAGAGAAGTGATTATTACTTAGTTTGATTATTATAATTTAATTTGATAATATACCCTAGACAACTTGGTTCATAAAATTTATTAAATGTTTAATTTCTCTGTTAGTACCTACCAGTTAATTCCTGAAGCACTATTTAATCTTACTGAATTCTAATGGATAAATTGGACAAGGATACCTGACTGATTGTAACGATAAAACCCAGTAACACAAAGGCTTGGATGCTAAAGGGCATTCCTTTCTAGTATTCACTGGAGATCTCTAGCTTTTTAGAATTACGCGTTTTTGTAACACCCTACTTATTCTGGCCATCACCCAACTCCGGCCGACACAACAAAACTTTTAAAAAAGCTACCCAACCCACCACCACAACTCCATCACTTATGAAACCTACGAAAATTCATTACAGTATGCAATATGCAAACATGCAATAATATGGCGTTTACCAGCTCCTTCAACACAGTTATTAACGAGCTCTTCCGATTGAATAACATGCCAAACTTTACTTTCCCAACTGCTCCACCATCTGCGACATCATCAAGCTCAACAAAGAATTGAGGCAATCGCCACAACACCGACAGACTGAGAAGCCCGCCCACCGCCGATGGAGAGAAGACGTCGTCGTTCCTGCACTTCAGTTATCTTGAGTAATTCTCGAGAGAGCAACTCTGAACACATGTATACTCGAGATTTTTCTGGGATAACCTGAGTAGGGTTTGAGCTTTGACCAAGCTGAGACGAAACGATGCTTGCATCACTTCGAGCACCATCCCATCAAGAGGGTAAGGGGTGACTTGCTTGCTTGTTCACCCCTCTCTTCCCACCCCCCCATCGCCCCATCCTACCCCTTCCTCCCCTCACCCAACAACCTACACTGTCCCACACACTAACACACTACATACATTGCTATCCTTCTGACTTTCCTATCTCTCTTTTTCGCAACATCGCTTTGGCGAGTTAACACAAGCAATTTGACCATCCCGGTAGCCCGTGTGGTTTTTTTTAAAATCCGGACCGACTTTGCCTTGGCCCCTTTCCCCCACACACCCACTCGATGGTAGGCTCACTTAGGGGCTGACCTTCATAAGTCAGCTGAAATAGGCTGCTAATTAAACCTAAGGAAAAACCCCTTTTTGTCAAAGACAACTTATGTGCCAGAAGTACCTTCCTGACATCATGGCGCGAATAAAAAGATAAAGATTACGTGGTGATGGTAACCTAAAGACGAAGAAAGAAAATCCTAGCATGTATCTGCTCGAATTCAACTGTTGCTCCAGTAGGATAATTTTTTTCAAACCATCCCTTGGGTAGTACTTCTCTCTACTCTGAAGAAGAGTTACTTCAACTACTAAAGCAGGAGGTCCTGGACAAATTGAACGACTTAGGAATCCACCCAATTGCACCTGAAATTTATCAGCTCAGGAACTTGTGTTGTTCCAAATCAACAGCATCATGAGAGATAGCACAGTGCCAGGAAATTGTTGATGACTTTAAACAGAGAATTCTGAATTTCATGCTGTCCAAGCACATAAATCTCCAAACCTGGCAACAACCAGGTACCATTACAGTTAAAACTTGTGACACACCTGAAGAGCCAAACTTGTGTGTCAAAATGGCTTCAAATGTTTTGGCACCAAGATGTACAACCTACCAAATCTCTCTGAAAACGGTTTGTTAAGTGTGCACAATGTTACCAAAAGTTACGCATTTGGGCATACCACCAATAATGCAGTAACGCAAGCCTGGGGCAACATTCTTTCACAACCATTTTTTTTAATATCACAGCACTCTATCGGCCGATTTCCACCAAGGCAGGGTGGCCCGAAAAAGCAATCTTTCACAACATTCACTCCATCACTGTCTTGCCAGAAGGGTGCTTTACACAACAGTTTTTAAAACTGCAACATTAACACCCCCTCCTCATAGTGCAGGCAACTGTACTTCCCCCCTCTCCAGGAGCCTCAAGTCCGGCCTGCTGTTTCCCTGAACTCCTTCATAAATGTTACTTTGCTCACACTCCAACAGCACGTCAATTTTAAATAAAAACCATTTGTCTCCATTCACTCCTATCAAACACGCTCACGCATGCCTGCTGGAAGTCCAAGGATGAGGTAGTAGGTTGGTAACAGCAACCACCCAGGGAAGTACTACCGTCCTCCCAGAATGACTGTGAAACAGAAACCTGTAACGTTTTTGCATGATGGTAGGATTGCTGTTTCTTTTCTGTCTCATAAACACGCTAGAAAAACAGGGATATCTTGCTACTCCTACTTACGCTTTTGGTCACCTTCACAGAAAACGACATGCATAAATATATATATACATACATCTAGGTTTTTCCCCCTTTTCTAAATAGCTCTTGTTCTTCTTTATTTCTTCAAATTGTCCATGGGGAAGTGGAAAAGAATCTTTCCTCCGTAAGCCATGCGTGGTCGTATGAGGCGACTAAAATGCAGGGGAGCAATGGGCTAGTAACCCCTTCTCCTGTAGACATTTACTAAAAAAGAGAAGAAGAAAAACTTTCAAAACTTTTTGATAACAAAACTAAACTCAAGTGTGTCCTCTGCAATGGAAAAAAATCATGCTGTTTCTGCTATCTGTCCCGAGAGGAAAAAGGAAATGCAGAAAATTCTGAAGCTAAGAAACTGTCCACTTTAAGAAGACCACTCCCCAGGCACCTCCAACAATGTCCCAAACTTTCCTTCCCAGCTTTTGCCTGGACCTAGGGGGACTCCTCAGGTCCCCTACTACTGGTTCCAGTGTTGGAATTCTGCCCCTCTTGGAGTGCCCAATCTAACCCTCACGTACAACATACACAAAAAGCAACAACAAGGTTCATCCCCACCTCCCCTGTCTCAGGTATCCTCAGCCGGGGATATGACGAGAGCGCAACTAATGTATATGATGGCCAAAGACATTGCAGGTGGGGACATTCAACTCAACTCAAAGGTTTTAATTGATTTGTTAATGGCTAATGGGATCACTCCCATTACTATCCCAGATAATGTTAAGGAGATTATGACCCAGCTTCTCATAACAAGAAGTATGTTCCCTACTCTACTTCTAACAAATAAGTCTAATTCATCCCTTGTCCAGGGATCACCCACCTCGCATAACCAAGTTGTCAACTCCCCTCAACCCGATGAGTCAATACCTGACCTAACGATGCCCCAGAGATTGGTGCTTATTCTTCCGCTATTGCAGCTGATCTGATGAACTAGGAACTTCCAGGTAATTTCACCTGGCCTGCCCAAATTATCCCTTGGAGCCTCCACAGTCTCCCATTAACTCTCACGAACCTCTATTTCCTGAAACTGGGAATATCACACCTCAGTTTTCTGATGATGACTCTAATGACTCCAATGATTCTGTTAATATTACCAACTCTAGTGTAGATGGTGACACTTTCAATACACAAGCAACTACTCAGAACTTCCCTCCTCCCTTTGACTGAGTCCAGCTAGGAGATAGGAGTATATCAAAAAAGACATTACTTGCAGGCGTTCAGACCGCAGTACACGAGCGAAGTGCAAGAAATAATGGGGGTTACAATTTTCCAACTTAATGTTCAACATTTCTTTAATAACCGTTACCTCCTTGAAGTTGAACTACATAATTACAATCCTGATGTTATACTCTTGAATGAGACAGCTGCAAGAGTTGATCAACATATTAAATTACGTAGTTACTCTACTGTGGAGAAATCGAGAGGACCCTATAGTGGCGTAGCCATCTTAGTTTAAATTAGGCTATGCATTTAAAAATATTCATGTTGATGAAGATAACATTCTTGCAATAGAAATGACGACGTCTCATGGCCAACTAGTGATAGGAACTGGATATTTTCCCCCGAGACAACAATATATAGAGTCAATTCCTCTACATAGGATATTAAGCAGGAATATTCCAACAATTCTAGCAGGAGATTTTAATGCTCATCACCCTGCCCTCTTTAACTGTGGAGTTGGTAATCCACTGGGTGACTTGAAAGGAAAACAACTATTTAATATCATGACAGCCAGAAACTGTCATTTCAAGGACCATTCTTTAATCGTATATTGGTCCTCATCCAGGGACACCAGATATAGTCCTGACAAACAGAGACTGTGACCTCTTTCATTGTCGTATCTCTCCTGGTGGAAACGTAGGATCTGATCATATCCCTGTTTTAATACAACTACAAACTTCTCCATTTAGAATACCTGTACCTCCTAAACCAATCTCAACACCTAGGATTTGACCCCTTCAGGGCATTTCTGGGTGACGATGAAATTGTGTCATTGAAAATTTACCTTCCACTGCAATTGACGACGCGATCAGGTCCCTTCACAATCGAATAATTGATGCTACTAATGCAACCTGTCAATTAGCTTCCTCAAGATCTACCTACAATATAACCCTATGGGAAATTAGAGACGCTTCGAGAAATTATCATACAGAATGTCGAAGGCATCTTCAAACGCGACAACCACCAGTAGCTACATTGCACAGATTGAGGCAAGAATTAATTAACATGATTAGTCATCACAACGTGACTTATGGAAATTGCTAGTTCTCCAAGCTAATCAGTACAAACGTGAGCCAGCAAAATTTGGAGTAAGATCCGACAACGGTTAGGGGCAAAGGACAAGGCTCCTAACTACCTAATTCATACTTTCACTGATGAGGATGATGAAGATGTTGAATCTAAACTGATGATCACACAAGCGGAAAGACCAGGCCTAATCTGATGGGTGATTGCGTATGGGAGAAAATTCTATCCCACAATACCAGTCCGTCGATTTTAACAATAATCACTATCATTGTTAAATGAATGGAGGGAGTGAGAACTTAGATGATCTACAGACCACTACCATACAACCACAATGACTCAATTTTCTGTGGTGAATCGATGATCAATTTGTCTGTTCGTGATCGATATTCAATGTTCTGTGGTGATCGATGACTCAACCTTTTCTGTGTTAGATCTAGGACTCAACTTCTGGATGGCGAATCGATGCTCCAACTGTCGTGGTGGTCCATGATCAAACTGTATCTGTGGTGATCCCTGAACTCACTGTCTTCTGGTAAATCCATGAGCTACAACTGTCTGTGGTCAACGATGACGCGACTCGGGTTATCGATGCCTCTATTGTCCTGTGGTGATCGATGACTCAACTTGTCTGTGGTGAAACCATGGACTTATACTGTCTGTGGTGAGATCCAAGCACATCACAACTGTCTGTGGGTGATCCGTACTCAACTGTCTTGTTGGTGGATCCAAAACCGAACTGTTGTGAAAACCATGAACCAGCTGCTGTGGTTGATCCATGACCCAACTGTCTGTGGTGATTCCATGACCCACTGTCCCTGTTTTGATCCATGACTCAACTGTCTGTGGTAATCCTGACTCAACAGGGGTCTGTGGTGAACCATGACTCAACAGTCTGTGGTGATCCATGACTCAACTGTACTGTGAGATCCATTGACTCAACTAGTTTCTCGTGGTGACCATGACGTGCAACTGTCTGAGTTTGATCCAATACTCAGCAGTCAGTGTGATTCATGACCCAACTGTGGTGATCCATGATTCAACTGTCTGAGGTGATCCAGACCCCAACTGGTCCTGGTGGATCCCAGTCACACTGTCGTTTGGTTGATCCGTGTACTCAACTGTATCTCTGAGGTTTATCCATGACTCAACTCTGTGTGAATGAAGACTCAACTGTTTTTGGATGATCGATGACTCACATGTCTGTGGTAGATCGATGACTCAATATGAGTCTGCGTGATCGATCGATGCCCAACTATCTTGGCGATCGATGACTCAACTGTCTGTTGTAATCGATGACATCGACTGATCGGATGTGAATCGATGTCTCTAATGTCTGTGGCGATGCTATGACTTAACTGACCTGTTGGTGATCGATTACTCAACACTGTCTGTGGTGATCCCATGACCCACAACGGACTGTGTGATCATAACTCAACTGGCTGGAGGGTCCATGCCTCAACTGTCTCGGTGGTGATCACATGACTTCAACTGTCTCTGATGATCCCATACTCAACGTTCTGTGGAGATCCATGACCAACTGTCTGTGTTGCATCCATGACTCAACATGTCAGTGGTGATTCCATGAGGAACCCACAGTGGTGATCGCCCATGATTCAACTGTCCTGAGGTTGATCCATGACCCAACCTGTCGAGACTGGTGGTCCATGACTCACCTGCGTCCGTTGTGGTGTATCCATGACTCAACTGTCTCAGCGGTGATCTATGACTCAACTCTGTGGTGATGGAAGACTCCACACTGTTTTTGGAAGATCCACTTGACTCAATCTCTGTTGTGATCGATGACATCAATTGTCTGTGATGATCGATGGCCCCTACTATCCTGTGGCGATTTCGAAGGACTCAACTGTCCTGTGGTAAAACGATGACTCGACTGTCCCATGAATCGATGTCTCAAATGTCTGTTGGTGATCGATGACTTAACCGTCTGTGGTGGATCGATGACTCCAACTTTCTGTAGGAGATCCATGACCCACTGTCTGTGTTGATCCATACTCAACTGTCTGTGGGTGTGCCATGACCCAAGTTGTGGTTGAGATCCCAATGCCGCAACTGTCTGATGGTAACCATGACCCACACTGACTGTGGAATCCAAGGACCAACTGTCTGTGTAATCCATTGACCCCAACTGTCTGTGGTAATCCATGACCCGACAGTACTGGTGTGACTCCCAAATCCAACTGCCCGTTTGATCCATGACCCACCTGACTGTAATGATCCATGAGACCCCACTATCTGTAGTGGATTCCCATACCATCTGGTCTGTGGTGTGTGAATCCATGAACCCAACTGTGGTGATCCATGAGCTAGCTGTCTGATGGTGAACCCATTGACCCAACTGTCTGTTAGTGATCCATGACTTTGTGCAACGTTCATGTTGGTGACCAATTGACCCCACTTGCGGTGATCAAGACCAACAGTTGTGGTGATCCATGACCCAACTGTCAGTAGGAGATCCATAACTCACTGTCTATGGTTCATCCGAGAATCAACTGTCCATGTAGTGGCGATTCATGACTTGCCCAACTGTGGTAGAGACCAAGAAGCAGCTGTCTGTGGTGACCCATGACCCAACTTGTCGTGAGTAGATCCATGACTCAACTGTCTGTAGTCATCGATGACGCGACCTGATGGTGATCGGATGAACCCATTGCCCTGTGGTGATCGATGAACTCAACTGTTCTGTGGTGATTCCATGACTCAACTGAGTCTGTAGTCATCGATGACGCGACTGAGGTGATCGATGAATCTATTGATCTGTGGTGACGAATGACTCAACTGTCACGTAGTGATCCCCAATGACTCAACTATGTCTGTGTGGAATCCAAGACTCAAATCTGTCTTAGGTGATCCGTATTCACTGTCCTCTGTCAGTGATCCATGAACCCAACATGTATGTTGTGATCCATGACCCAACTGTTTGATTATGATCCAACTCAACTGTCTGTGGTGAGCCAAGACACACTGTCTGTGGTGATCCATAACCAACATTCGCGCTGTTGGTGCATCCATGACTCAACGTCTGTAGTGATCCATGACTAAAATGAAAGTGGTGATTCAAGGAACCAACCTGTCTGTGGTGATCCATGACCCAACGGTCTGAGAGATCCATGACTCCAACTGAGTCTGTGTTGATCCTTTACTCACTGTCTCAGAGTGAACCATGAGCTCAACGCTACATTTGTGAACGCTGACATCCAATTTTCTGTGGTGATATCGATGACTTTCACCTTACTTGTGTTGATCTATGACCTCGGCAACTTTCTGTGGCGATCGAGATGTACACAACCGTCTGTGGTCATCTATTACTCAACTGAGTCGTGGATTGATGACTCTAATTGATCTGTGTGAGAATCGGTGACCTCAAGTCAACTGTCTGTGGTGATCCCATGACTCTAACTGTCTGTGGTGATCAATGACTCAACTGTCTGTGGTGATTCATACCCCAACTGTGGTTGATCCATAACGCAACTGCCTGTGTGACCATGATTCAACACTCTGTGTGATACCATGACCCAACTATCTCTGGTGAGCTTCATGACTCAACATGTCGGTGTGGATCCCAGACTTGCCACCATCGGTCTCTGGTGAACCCATTACATCAACTCTTGGTGATCCGAAGACGTCTAACTGTTTTTGGTGATCGATGACTCAATGTCTGTGAGATCGAATGACTCAATTGTCTGTGATGAATCGAGTGCCCCAACTGATCTGTGGCGGATACGATGACTCAACATGTTTTTGGTAATCGAAGACTCTACTGGCTGATGTGATCGATGTCTCTAGTGTCTGTGGCGATCGATGATTTAACAGTCTGTGGTGCTATCGATGGCTCAACTGTCTGTGGGTGATCCATGATCCCAACTGTCATGTGTGATCCATGACTCAATGTCTTGGTGATCCAAGACCCAACTCAGTGTAGTGACTCATGACGCCAACTGTCTGTCGGGTCACCAATGATCCCCAACTGTCTGTGGCGTAATCCATAGGACCCCCAACTGTCTGTGGTAATCCTGGACCCAACTGTCTGTGGTGACCCATGATTCACTGTCTGTCGGTGATCCCATACCCATTCTTCTGTAGTGACCCAGACCCAATATCTGATAGTGATCCAATCCATCTGTCTGTGGCGTCCATGTACCCAACTTAGAGTGATCCATGAGCCAGCTGGCTGTTGTTGACCCATGACACCATCTGTCTGTGGTAAATCCCATGGACCCCAACTGTCATGTTGTAATCCATGACACCCAATCTGTCTGTGGTGAGACCCATGATCTCAAAAACTGTCTGTGTGAATCCATGACCCATTCTGTCTGTAGTGATTCCATGACCCAACTATCTGTAGTGATCCATATCCATCTGTCTGTGGCGGTCCATGACCCCAACTGCGGTGATCAATGACCCTACTTGTCTGTGGTGATCCATGACCCCAACTGTCTGTGGTGATCCCTTAACTCAACTGTCAATGGAGGATCAGGACACAACTGTCTGTTGTGATTCATGACCGAACTGAGTCTGTGTGAACAATGACCCATCTGGTCTGTGGATCCATGAGACTCAAACTGTCTGAGGTGAACCATGACTCAAATGACCTATGGTGATCCACGACCCAACTGTCTGTGTGATCAGGACCCCAACTGTTCTGTGGAGATCAATGAGCACTACTGCTGTGGTGATCCATTACTCAAAACTTCCTCTGGAGATCCCTGACTTCAATCAAGCTCTGTTTGTGAACGATGACTCAATTTTCTGTGGTGTCGATGCAATATTTGTCTGTGGTGATCGATGAATCAAGTGATACTGTGTGATCTATTGACTCCTTCCTGTTGCGATCGATGGACTCAACTGTCATGTGGTCATCGATGACTCGACTGAGGTGATTGATGACTCTATTGTCTGTGGTGATCAATGGCTCAACTCTCTTTGATGATCCAGTACTCAACTGTCTGTTAGTGAATCCATGACTCTAACGTCTGCTTGAGATCCGTGACTCTACTGTCTGATGGAGATCCCATGACCGACCTGTGTGAACCATGAACCAGCTGTCGTGGAGATCCATGACCCAACTGTCTGTGGTGGATCCATGACCCAATGCTGTTTTTGATCCATGACTCACTCTCTGTGGTGATCCATGACTACAATGTCCTGTGGTGATTACCATGACCCAACTGTCTGTGGTGATCCATGAGACCTCAACTGTCTGTGATTTATCCCTGACTCAACTGACAGGCTGGTGATCGCATGAACTCAACTGTCCTGTGGTGATTCCATGACTCAACTGTCTGTGGTAAATCAGACCAACTGTCGTGAATCCATGAGCCAGCCTGTCTTGGTGACTCCATGACCCAACTGTCTGTGGCTGATCCAAGACTCAACTGTCTGTTGTGACCGATGACGCCAAACAGCGGTGATCCATGACCCAACTGTCTGTGGTCATCCTTGGCCAAACTGTGTGGTGATCCATCGACCAATCTGTACATGGTGATCCGTGACCTATCAACTGTCTGTTTTGATTCATGACCGAACTGTGGGTGACCATGAACCAGCTGTCCTGTGGTGATCCATGACCAACTGTCCTGTGGTGATTCAAATACTTCCATCGGACTGTAGGTGATTCCACTGGACTCAACTGTTCCTCTAGGCGATCCATAGACCCAACATTCTGTGGTAGATCCATGACCCAACATGTCTTTGGGTGATCCATGACTCAACTGTCTCTTGTGACCATGACCCAACAGTCTGTGATTTTCCCATGACTCAACTGTCCTGTAGTGATCATGAACTAAAATGACTGTGTGATCCATGACCACAACTGTCTGTGGTGATCCATGACCAACTGTCCGTGGTGATCCATGACTCAACTGTCTGTGGTTATCCATTACTCAACTGTCTCTGGTCTGATCCATCACATCAACTTTCTGTTGTGAACGATGAAACTCCCAATAGTTCTGCGGATGAGCGATGATTCATAGTCTGTTGTGTGATCGATGATATTCAATTGTACGTTGGTGATCGATTACTCACCTTTCTGTGATGATCTATGACTCAACTTCCCTGTGGCGATTCGATGACTCAACGATCTGAGGTCATCGATGACTCGACCAGAGGTGGATTGATGACTCAATTGTCTGTGGGGATCGATGACTCAATCTCTGTGTGGTATCCAGTGACTCAACTGTCTGTGGTCTGATCCATGACTCAACTGTCTGTGATGGACCTGACTCAACTGTCTGTGTGATCCATACCTAACTGTGGTGAACCAATGACCAGCTGTCCCTGTGGTGATCCCTGACCCAACTGTCTGTGGTCGATCCATGACCCAACTGTCTGTTTTGATCCCGGACTCAACTGTCCTGTGGTGAATACCATGACTCAACAGTCTGTGGCTGATCCCTATGGACCCAACTGTCTTGGTGATCCATGACGCAACTGAATCCTGTGAGATGCTCCTGACACAACGTCTGTGTGAAACCAGACTCAACTGTCGGCGGTGATACCATGATCAATCAGTCTCTGTTGATTCATGACCCAACTGTCGTGCGATCCATGAGCCAGCTGTCTGTGGTGACCTATGTACCCAACTGTCTGTTGTGATTCAAAGACTCCAACGGTCTGTGGTGACCGATGACCCGAACTGCCGTGGATCCATGACCCAAACTGTCTGGGTGAATCCATGGTCAAACCTGAGTCTGTGGTTGAACATGACCAACTGACAATGGAGACATACCGTGACTCAGACTGTCTGTTGTGATTCATGACCGAACTGTGAGTGTGAACTATTGACCATCTGACTGTGGTGATCCATAGAGCTCCAACCTGGTCTGTGGTGATCAATGACCCATCTGTCTGAGGTGATCATGACTCAAAACCCCACCCCCCCCCCTGTCTGAGGAGATCCAAGACCCCAACAATTCTGTGGTGATCCATGCCCAAAATGTCTGTGTGATCCATCTGACTCAACTGTCTGTGGTGAGATCCATGACCCACTGTCTGTGATGATCCATGACTTCGACTGTCTGTAATGATCCATGACTCAAATGAATGTGGTGATCTATACCCAAACTGTCTGTGGTGATTTCCCATAGACCCAACTCTCTTGGTGATCATACTTCAACTGTCTGGGTGATACAATTACTCGAACTGACTCTGGTGATCAATGAACTCAACCCTCTCTTTGTGGAACGATGACCAATTTTCTGAGATGACCCACTATTCAATTTCTTGTGGTGATCGACAGGAATCAATTGTCTGTGGTGAACGATAACTCAACCTTTCTGAGGTGACTATCACTCAACTTTCTGTGGCGATCGATGACTCAACTGTCCTCTGGATCATCTAGAACTCAACGAGTTTGATTGATGACCTCTATTACTGTGTGATCCTGACATCCACCTGTCTGTGGGTCATCGATGGACGTCGAGTGATTTGCATCGATGACGCTATTGTCTGTGGTGAATACCATTGACTCAACTGTCTGTGGTGATGTGTGATCCCATGACTTCAACATGTCGTGTGGTGATCTCTTGATTCTCACTCTCCTGGGTGATCCATGACCGAACTGTGTGAACCATGAACCATCTGTCATGTGGTGCATCCAATGACCCAATGTCTGCTTTGATCCTATGACTCACAGTCTGTGAGTGATTGTCATTACACAACTGTTCTTTGGTGATCCTGACTCAACTGTCTGTGGTGATCCAGACCGAACTAGTGGTGACCATGAACCAGCGTCTGTGGTGATCCATCTGACCCAACTGTACTGTTTTGATGACCATGATCAACAGTCGCTGTGGATCCATAACTCAACTGTCTGTGTGATCCCATGACTCACCTGTCTGTGTGTATCATGACACACCTGTCCTGTGGTTGATCCATGATGTCAACTGTCTGTATGATCCGCGTGACCGTCAACCTAACTGTGTGGATCCATGACTCAACTGTCTGGGTTGATCCCAGACATTCAACGTCCCGTGTGATGAACCATGACGTCAAATGTCTGTGGTGATCCATGACCAACACTGTTCTGTGGCGATCCATGACTCGACTGACTTGTGATATCATTGAACCCAACTATGGTGATCCATAATGACGAACTGTCCTGTGGTGATCCATGATTCAACTGTCTGTGGGCTTCATCCATGAACGCCAACTGTCTTCTCTGTGATCCATACTCAATTGTCGTTCGTGAATCCATGACTCAACTCTCCACTGGTGATCCATGACACAAGTCTGAGGTGATCGATGACATCAACTGTTTTTGCTGATCATGACTCAAATGTCCCAGTGTGTATACGATACTCAAATTGTCTGTGATGATCGATGGCTCAACTATCTGTGGGCGAGCGAGATGACTCAACAGTCCTGTTTGTAAATCGAAGACTCGACAGTCTGATGTGAACGATGTCTCTATTGTCTCTGTGCGATTCGATGACTTACTGTCTGTGGTGATCGATGAACCTATTTACATCCCAGGCGTCCACATGGCCTTTTATCCCTGGGTGTAAAGGAAGCAAAAGGGTATTAGTGGCACTCAAACGGTAAGACAAGGCAGAATAGAAGCCACTAGAGAGCAGACCGTGCTTCAACCAGCTCTAGAATGGAATGACAAGGCTAAACAGGTGAAGAGTGGTACCCACATTTACCGTCTGTCGATGTGCCGAAAAAGATCATTATGGCTAGGAATCCAGGGTACTGTTTGAGACGACAGTAACACATCGTCAACCCTCAGTTCCCTGTTCGCAGGTTTCTGGGCTTGTAAAATGAGTGTGAGTACATGCGCCGAATAAAGGTTACGTACTCTTTGCATGCCACAAATGAATCTGTTTTCTTTGGTGAACGATAACTCAACCAACTTGTGGAGGCCGATGAATCAACTCTCTGTGGTGATCCATGACTCAACTGTCTATGGTGACCCAAGACGTCAACTGAGCTGTTGGTGATCTATGACTCAACTGTCCTCTGGTGATCCATGACCCAACAGTCTGTGGTGATCCATGACTCATCTGTCTGTGGTAAGACCCATGGACCCAACTGTGGTGATCCGATCCAATGACCCAGCGTCTCCTGGGGATCCGTGACCCAACTCTCTGTGGGTGATCCATGACTCAAACTGTTCTTTGGTGATCATGACCAACTGTCTGTGGTAATCCATGACTCAACTGTCTGCGAGCGATCCATGACCAACTGTCGAGATCAAGTCCCAACTCTCAGAGTGATCCATGACCCAACTGTCTGGTGGTGATCCATGATTCAAGACTTACTTTGAAGATCCATGACTCAAGTGTCTGTAGTGAACGCAGCTCAATTGTCTGTATGGTGTGATCCATGATCCAACCTGTCTGTAGGTGATCCATGACTCAAACACTCCTGAGGTGATTCATGACCCAACTCTCTCTGTGATCAATGACACAATCATTCTCTGTAAGTGATCCGATACGCAGCTGCTCTGGTGATTCCAAAGGACTCCAACTCCTGTGGTGATCGAATCGACTCTAATGGTTTTTTCCCCCCCCCCCCCTGTGGCGATCGTGACTCAACTGTCTGTGGGTCGATGACTCTATTTTTCTATGTATCGACGACTCCTATTTTCAGTGGTGTATCGATTACTCAAACTCACTGTGGATGGTCGATGACTCAAACTGCTGCGGTGATCCATGACGTCAACTGTCTAGTAAATCATGACACCAACTGTCAGTGAAATCCATGACCCAACAGTCTGAAGGAGATCGCGAGATCAACTCACTGTGGTGATCCATGAACCCACTGATCTGTGGAAACCATGCGACCCAACTGTCTGTGGAGTAAATCCATGACCAACTGGTCGGTGGTGGGACCCATTATCATCCTGTTCTGTGGTCATCGAATGACGCGAATGAGGTTATCGATGACTCATTTCGTGGGTGATCGAGGACTCAACTGTCCGGTGGTGATCCATGGACTCAATCTCATATGTGGTGAACCCATGACTCAACTGTCTGTGTGTGACCGTGTACTGCGCAACTCTCTGTGGTGATCCATGACCCAACTGTCTGTGGTGATCCATGACTCCACCTGCTGTTTATGATCCAATGACGTCAACTGTCTGTGTCTGAGATCCATTACTCAACTGCTCTGAAGTGATTCCATGACCCAACTTTCTGTGGTGATCATGACTCAGCTGTCTGAGGTGATCCAGACCCAACGTCTGTGTGATCCATGACCCAACTGTCTGTGGTGACAATCCATGACTCACGTCTGAGGTGATCCCTGACCCAACTGACTGTATGTGATCCATGACCCAACTGCTGTTTGATCCATACTCAACTGTCTGATGGTTGATCCATGACTCAACTGTCTCTGGTAACCATACACAACTGTCTGTAGGATGATATCCATACTCAACTTAGCTGTGATGTAACCATGACTACAACTGTCAGGGTGGTGAACCAACTCAACAGTCTGTGGTGGATTCATGCCCCCAACTGTCCGTGATCCATGATCCACTGTCCTGGTGACGCCTTGACCCAACTTGCTGTGATGATCCATGAATCAACTGTCTGTGGTGACCGATGACCACAACTGCGGTCGACCATGTACCCAACTGTCTGTGGTGATCCATGGCGCCAAACTGTCTCTGTTGACATCCATGACTCAACTGTCTGTGGTGATCACTGAGACTCAACTGTCTGTTTTGGATCATGACCGAACTGTGTGAACCATGAACGAAGCTGTCCTGTGGGTGATCCATGACCCAACTGTCTGTGGTGATCAATTACCCATCTGTCTGTGCGGATCCAGACTCAACTGTCTGAGGTATCCATGACCCAACTTTCTGTGGGTAATCCCATGAAAAACCCAAATTCTGTGGGTGATCCATGACTCAACTGTCTGTGGTCGATCCATGCCCCAACTTGCCTGTGATGATCCATGACTCAACGACTGAGATGATCCCATACACCAATGAATGAGTGTATCCATGACCCAACTGTCTGTGAAGATCCATGACTCAACTGTCTGTATTGAGATCCATGACCTCAAATGAATGTGGTGATACAAATGACCCAACTGTCTTTCCTGATCCATGACCCAACTGTCGTGGTGATCCATGACCAACTGTCTGTGGTGATCCATTACTCAACTCTCTATTGTGATCGCGATGACTCAATTTTCTTGGTAGATCGATGAATTCAATTGACTGTGGGTGATCGATGACTCAACCCTTTCGTGGTGATCTAATGACCCAACTGTCCTGTCCTGATCCATGATCCCAACAGTCTGGGTGCCATGACTCAACTGTCTGTGGTGATCCTTACTCAAACTGCTCTATTGTGAACGATGACTCAATTTTCTTCTTGGGCGATCGATGACTCAACTTGTCAGTGGTCATCTATTGACTTCAACTGAGGTGAATAGATGACTCTATAATCTGTTGTGATCAGTGACTCATCTGTCCTCGTGGCGTGACCCTGACTCCACTGTCTGTGGTCATCGATGACGATTCGAGTGAGGTATACGAATGACCTCTAATTCTCGGTGGTGATTAAGACCATTTAGATTACATTCAACTGATCTGCTGGTTCTACCAGTTATACCGATACTGTGGTAGAAACCATTTGAAACCAAGACACTTCTCTGATGGTATGATCTCCATGTCTCCAACTGTCTGGTGGGATAATTCCAGTGACCCAACTCCTCTATTCTTTGATCCATGACTCACCTGTTCTGTGCTGTGAATCCATGACTCAACTGTCAGTGGATGGAAAGTCCATGTACTCAACTGCGTCCTGTGGTGATCCATGTACACAACAGTCGCTGTTGGTCAGCGATGACTGACCGCGAGTGCGAGTAGGAACGCGATGACTCTATTGTCTGTGGTACATTTGACTCAACAGACTGTGGTGATCATGACTCAACAGTCGGTTGGTGATCAGTGACTCAACCTGTCTTTGGTGATTCATGACCTGAAACTGTGGTGAACCCATAGAACCAGCTGTCTGTGGTGACCATGAACGCCAACTGTCTCTTTGTGATCTCATGACCCACTGTCTGTTTTTAAACCATGAAACTCAACTGTCTGAGGTATCCAAGACACAACTGTCCTGTGTGATCCATGCCACACTGTCCCCCTCTTGGTGAATCCATGACTCAACGCCTGTGATGACTATATCTCAACTGTCATGTGGTGATCCATGCCTCAACTGATCCATGTGGTGATCCCTACTCCACTGTCCTGTGGTGATCCATGACTCAAACTGTCTGTGGTGATCCATGACTCCAACTGTCTCCTGTGAGGCGATCCCTGACACAACTGTCTGTAAGTGATTCATGACCAAACTGTGGTGATCCATACCGCACCAGAACACCCCTTGCCTGTGTGATCACATGATTCAACTGATCTTGTGGTGATCCAATGACCCTACAGGCTCTGGTGATTCCATGACTCAACTGTTGTTGTGATCAACTCAACTGTCACTGTGATCCATGACTCAACTCCTGTGGTGATCGATGACATCAACTTGTTTTGCTGATTCGATGACTCAATTGTTTTGTGGTGATGCGATGACTGCAAAGTCTGTTATTGAACGATGAGCCAACTAAACATGTGGCGATCGTTGACTCAACTGTCTGTCCAATCGACTGACGGTGGGGTCGATTGTCTGATGTGAACGATGTCATCCGTCCTGTGGCGATCGCGAGACTTAACTGTTCTGTTGTTTGCTCGTTACTATTACACCAGAGTCCCAATGGCCTTTATGCTGGTGTAAAGGAAGCAAAGTGAAGATTAGTGCAGTCCACGGAAAGCAAGGAGAATAGATGTCACTAAGAGCAGACCGTGCTTCAACCAGCTCTAGATGGGAATGACAAGGGACAGACAGAGAGTGGTAACCCACCAAACACCCCTGCGATTGACAAAACCATTTCTTCTTTGCTGGAACCTGGGTACTGTTTGAACTGAAAGGACCCCATCAGTCAACCCTCAGTTCCTCTGGTTCGCTTGGTTGGTGCTTCTAAATGAGGGTGTGTTACATGCGCCGATAAAGGTTTACGTAACCTATTTGCAGCCACAATAACTCTTTTTTCTTTGGTGAACGAATAAACTCAACTCACGAGGAGGCCGATGACTCCATCTCCATGTGGTGATCCTGATTCAACTTTCTAATGTGACCTCATGACTCACAATCCTGTCTTTAGTATCCATGACTCAACTGTCTCTGTGCTCCATGACCCAACTGTCTGTGGTATCCATGACTCCTCTGTCTGGTGGTGACCCATGACCCTACTGTGGTGATCCATGACCCAGCTGTCTCTGGTGATCCTTGACCAACTCTGCCCTCTGTGTGATCCATGACTTCAACGTCTGTGGTGATCCATCACGCCCAGCATGTCTGTGGGTACCCATGACCCAACTGTCTGTGAATGATCCCATTGACTCACTGTCTGTGGTGACCGAGAATGACCCAACTGCGGTGCACACCATGACCAAACTGGTCGTGTGAACCATGGCCACACTGTTCTGTGGTTGATCCAAGAACCCAACTGTCTATGGTGATCCGTGACTCAACGTCTGTTGTGATTCATTACCGAGAACTGTGGTGAAACATGATACCAGCTGTCTGTGGTGATTCCATAGACCCCACATGTCAAGTGGTGATCAATAACCATACTGTCCTGTGGTGGATCCATGACTCCAACTGTCTGAGGAGATTCATGAACCCAACATTTCTGTGGTGTTCCTGACCCATAATGTCGTGGTAAATCCATGACTCCGACTGCTCTGTGTGATCCATGACCTAACTGTTCTGTGTGATGATCCATGACGTCAACTGTCTGTAGATCCATGACCTCAATCAATGTGGTGATCCATACCCAACTGAGTCTGTGGTGATCCAATACTCAACAGTCTGTGGTGGATCCATGCACCTCAACAGTCTCTGGTGATCCCATGACCTCAACTCTCTGTTTTGAACGATGACTCAATATTCTGTGGTGAACGCGATGATTCAATCTTCGTTAGTGAGGATGACCGATGATTCAATTCAGTGAGTTGGATCGAAGACTCAACCTTTCTGTGGTGATCTATGACTCAACTTTCTGTGGCGATCGTATGACTCAACTGTCTGTGGGTCATCTATTACTCAAATGAAGTGATTGATGCACTAGTATCTGTGTGTAGTAACGGTGACTCAACATGTCCTTGTGGAGCCAATGAGCTCGAACTCTTCTATGTGTGGCATCCATGACTCCAACTGTCCTGTGTTTGTATCCGTGACTCAACTGTCCTGTGGTGATCCATGACCGAACTGTCTGTGGTGATCCAGACCCAATACTGTCTGGTTTTGATCCCATGACTCAACTGGCTGTGGTGATCCATACTCAACAGTGCATGGGGACCATGACCAACTGTCCTGTGTGATCCAAGACTCAACTGTTCAGATAGGGTCATCGTGACGCGAGTGAGGTGATCGATGACTCCTATTGTCTGTGTGATCCATGGAACTCCAAACCCTGTCTGTGGTGATCCATGACTCACTGTCCTTTTGTGATCACTTGACTCAACTTGTCTGTTGAGTTGATCCATGACCGAACTGTGGTGAATCCAGAACCAGATCTGAGTCAGTGGGAATCCATGACCCAACTGTCTGTGTGGTGATCATGACCCAACTGTCTTGTTTTGCATCCATGACACATCTGTCTGTTGAGGATCCAAGAACTCAACTTCTGTGGGGTGATCCATGACTCAAAGCTGTCTCTGGTGGATCCATGACTCCAAATGCTGTGATGATCCATGTACTCACTGTCTGTGTTGATACCATGGACATCAAATGTCTTGGAGACCATCGAATCACTGTCTGTTTCGCATCCATGACTCTCAACTGTCTGTGGTGATTTCCATGACAAAACTGAGTCTATGTGACCCATTGCACTCCAACTGTCCTGTGGAGGATCCATGACTCAACTGTCTACTGGTGATCACATGACCCAACTGTCTGATGGCGATACCATGTCCTCATCTGTACAGTGTGACCCCATGACTGCCAACAGTGGTGAATCCATGACCCAGCAGTCTCTGGTGACGGACGCCAACTCTCCGTGGTGCATCCAACGACTCAACTAACATGTGGGGATCCATGAAGCCCAGCATCTGTGGGTGACTCCAATGAACCCCAATCTCTCTGTGATGATCCATGACTCAACAGTCTGTTGAGACCGATGATCCCAACAGCGGTGATTCCATGACCCAACTGTCTGTGGTGATCCATGGCCAAACGGACTGTGGTGATCCATGGACCCAAACTGCTATGGGTGATCCCTTACACAACTGTATGTCTGTTGTTATTCAGACCGAACTGCGTGGTGATCCATGAATCAGCCTGTCTGTGTGATCCAGACCCCAACGTCTGTGGTGAACAATGGACCATCTGATCTGTGGGATCCATGACTCAACCTGTCTGAGGTGATCCATGACCCTACTTTCTGTGGTGATCATGACCCCAAATGTCTGTGGTGATCCAAGACTCAACTGTCTGTGGTTGGTACCATGACCCAACTGTCGGAGATGATCCATGACACACTTCTGTAGTGGCATCCATGACCTCAAATGAAATGTGGTCTGCTCCAGTGACCCAACTGGCTGTGGTGATCCAAGAGACCCAACTGTCTTGGAGGATCCCCATGACTCCAACTGTCTGTGGTGTTTCCATTACTCAGACTGTCTCTGGGTCTGATGCCATGACATCAACTCTCTGTTTTGAACGATGACTCAATTTTCTGTGGATCGATGATTCAATCGCCTGTGGTGATGCGAGATGATTCAATTGTCTGTGTGGATCGTTGACCTCAACCTCTGTGAGTGATCATAGACTCAACTTATCGTGGTGTTCCATGACTCAACTGTCTGTGGTCATCGATACGCGAGTGAAGGTGATCGATGACTCCTATGTGTCTGTGGTGATGACATGACTCAACTGTCTGTGGTGATCATGAATCAACTGTCCGTGTTGATTACGTGACTCAACTGTCCCTGTGGTGAACCTGACACCGAACTGTGTGAACCATGAACCAGCTTCAGTGGTGATCCAGACCCAACTTGTCTGTGGTGATATCCACTGACCCAACTGTCTGTTTGATTCCCATGACTCAACAGAAGTTGCGTTGATTCATGACTCAACTGTCTGTGGTTTATCCAGACTCAAGTGCTGAGGTGAATCCATGACAACTGTCTTGCATACGATGCGCGAGTGAAGGTGATAGAGACGCGTCGAGAAATTATCCATCAGAATGTCGAAGGATCTTCAACGCGACACCACCACCAGTAAGGCTACATTGCACAGATATGAGGCAAGATATTAATTAACATGATTAGTCATCACAAACGTGACTTTATGGAAATTGCTAGTTCTCCAAGCTAACATCTACCAGAAAACGTGAGCCATCATAAATATATGGAGTAGGAGATCCGACAACGGTTAGGGGCAAAGGAACAAGGCACCTACAACCTCATTCATACATTCACTGATGAGGATGATGAAGATGTTGAATCTAAACTGATGATCACACAAGCGGAAAGACCAGGCCTAATCTGATGGGTGATTGCGTATGGGAGAAAATTCTATCCCACAATACCAGTCCGTCGATTTTAACAATAATCACTATCATTGTTAAATGAATGGAGGGAGTGAGAACTTAGATGATCTACAGACCACTACCATACAACCACAATGACTCAATTTTCTGTGGTGAATCGATGATCAATTTGTCTGTTCGTGATCGATATTCAATGTTCTGTGGTGATCGATGACTCAACCTTTTCTGTGTTAGATCTAGGACTCAACTTCTGGATGGCGAATCGATGCTCCAACTGTCGTGGTGGTCCATGATCAAACTGTATCTGTGGTGATCCCTGAACTCACTGTCTTCTGGTAAATCCATGAGCTACAACTGTCTGTGGTCAACGATGACGCGACTCGGGTTATCGATGCCTCTATTGTCCTGTGGTGATCGATGACTCAACTTGTCTGTGGTGAAACCATGGACTTATACTGTCTGTGGTGAGATCCAAGCACATCACAACTGTCTGTGGGTGATCCGTACTCAACTGTCTTGTTGGTGGATCCAAAACCGAACTGTTGTGAAAACCATGAACCAGCTGCTGTGGTTGATCCATGACCCAACTGTCTGTGGTGATTCCATGACCCACTGTCCCTGTTTTGATCCATGACTCAACTGTCTGTGGTAATCCTGACTCAACAGGGGTCTGTGGTGAACCATGACTCAACAGTCTGTGGTGATCCATGACTCAACTGTACTGTGAGATCCATTGACTCAACTAGTTTCTCGTGGTGACCATGACGTGCAACTGTCTGAGTTTGATCCAATACTCAGCAGTCAGTGTGATTCATGACCCAACTGTGGTGATCCATGATTCAACTGTCTGAGGTGATCCAGACCCCAACTGGTCCTGGTGGATCCCAGTCACACTGTCGTTTGGTTGATCCGTGTACTCAACTGTATCTCTGAGGTTTATCCATGACTCAACTCTGTGTGAATGAAGACTCAACTGTTTTTGGATGATCGATGACTCACATGTCTGTGGTAGATCGATGACTCAATATGAGTCTGCGTGATCGATCGATGCCCAACTATCTTGGCGATCGATGACTCAACTGTCTGTTGTAATCGATGACATCGACTGATCGGATGTGAATCGATGTCTCTAATGTCTGTGGCGATGCTATGACTTAACTGACCTGTTGGTGATCGATTACTCAACACTGTCTGTGGTGATCCCATGACCCACAACGGACTGTGTGATCATAACTCAACTGGCTGGAGGGTCCATGCCTCAACTGTCTCGGTGGTGATCACATGACTTCAACTGTCTCTGATGATCCCATACTCAACGTTCTGTGGAGATCCATGACCAACTGTCTGTGTTGCATCCATGACTCAACATGTCAGTGGTGATTCCATGAGGAACCCACAGTGGTGATCGCCCATGATTCAACTGTCCTGAGGTTGATCCATGACCCAACCTGTCGAGACTGGTGGTCCATGACTCACCTGCGTCCGTTGTGGTGTATCCATGACTCAACTGTCTCAGCGGTGATCTATGACTCAACTCTGTGGTGATGGAAGACTCCACACTGTTTTTGGAAGATCCACTTGACTCAATCTCTGTTGTGATCGATGACATCAATTGTCTGTGATGATCGATGGCCCCTACTATCCTGTGGCGATTTCGAAGGACTCAACTGTCCTGTGGTAAAACGATGACTCGACTGTCCCATGAATCGATGTCTCAAATGTCTGTTGGTGATCGATGACTTAACCGTCTGTGGTGGATCGATGACTCCAACTTTCTGTAGGAGATCCATGACCCACTGTCTGTGTTGATCCATACTCAACTGTCTGTGGGTGTGCCATGACCCAAGTTGTGGTTGAGATCCCAATGCCGCAACTGTCTGATGGTAACCATGACCCACACTGACTGTGGAATCCAAGGACCAACTGTCTGTGTAATCCATTGACCCCAACTGTCTGTGGTAATCCATGACCCGACAGTACTGGTGTGACTCCCAAATCCAACTGCCCGTTTGATCCATGACCCACCTGACTGTAATGATCCATGAGACCCCACTATCTGTAGTGGATTCCCATACCATCTGGTCTGTGGTGTGTGAATCCATGAACCCAACTGTGGTGATCCATGAGCTAGCTGTCTGATGGTGAACCCATTGACCCAACTGTCTGTTAGTGATCCATGACTTTGTGCAACGTTCATGTTGGTGACCAATTGACCCCACTTGCGGTGATCAAGACCAACAGTTGTGGTGATCCATGACCCAACTGTCAGTAGGAGATCCATAACTCACTGTCTATGGTTCATCCGAGAATCAACTGTCCATGTAGTGGCGATTCATGACTTGCCCAACTGTGGTAGAGACCAAGAAGCAGCTGTCTGTGGTGACCCATGACCCAACTTGTCGTGAGTAGATCCATGACTCAACTGTCTGTAGTCATCGATGACGCGACCTGATGGTGATCGGATGAACCCATTGCCCTGTGGTGATCGATGAACTCAACTGTTCTGTGGTGATTCCATGACTCAACTGAGTCTGTAGTCATCGATGACGCGACTGAGGTGATCGATGAATCTATTGATCTGTGGTGACGAATGACTCAACTGTCACGTAGTGATCCCCAATGACTCAACTATGTCTGTGTGGAATCCAAGACTCAAATCTGTCTTAGGTGATCCGTATTCACTGTCCTCTGTCAGTGATCCATGAACCCAACATGTATGTTGTGATCCATGACCCAACTGTTTGATTATGATCCAACTCAACTGTCTGTGGTGAGCCAAGACACACTGTCTGTGGTGATCCATAACCAACATTCGCGCTGTTGGTGCATCCATGACTCAACGTCTGTAGTGATCCATGACTAAAATGAAAGTGGTGATTCAAGGAACCAACCTGTCTGTGGTGATCCATGACCCAACGGTCTGAGAGATCCATGACTCCAACTGAGTCTGTGTTGATCCTTTACTCACTGTCTCAGAGTGAACCATGAGCTCAACGCTACATTTGTGAACGCTGACATCCAATTTTCTGTGGTGATATCGATGACTTTCACCTTACTTGTGTTGATCTATGACCTCGGCAACTTTCTGTGGCGATCGAGATGTACACAACCGTCTGTGGTCATCTATTACTCAACTGAGTCGTGGATTGATGACTCTAATTGATCTGTGTGAGAATCGGTGACCTCAAGTCAACTGTCTGTGGTGATCCCATGACTCTAACTGTCTGTGGTGATCAATGACTCAACTGTCTGTGGTGATTCATACCCCAACTGTGGTTGATCCATAACGCAACTGCCTGTGTGACCATGATTCAACACTCTGTGTGATACCATGACCCAACTATCTCTGGTGAGCTTCATGACTCAACATGTCGGTGTGGATCCCAGACTTGCCACCATCGGTCTCTGGTGAACCCATTACATCAACTCTTGGTGATCCGAAGACGTCTAACTGTTTTTGGTGATCGATGACTCAATGTCTGTGAGATCGAATGACTCAATTGTCTGTGATGAATCGAGTGCCCCAACTGATCTGTGGCGGATACGATGACTCAACATGTTTTTGGTAATCGAAGACTCTACTGGCTGATGTGATCGATGTCTCTAGTGTCTGTGGCGATCGATGATTTAACAGTCTGTGGTGCTATCGATGGCTCAACTGTCTGTGGGTGATCCATGATCCCAACTGTCATGTGTGATCCATGACTCAATGTCTTGGTGATCCAAGACCCAACTCAGTGTAGTGACTCATGACGCCAACTGTCTGTCGGGTCACCAATGATCCCCAACTGTCTGTGGCGTAATCCATAGGACCCCCAACTGTCTGTGGTAATCCTGGACCCAACTGTCTGTGGTGACCCATGATTCACTGTCTGTCGGTGATCCCATACCCATTCTTCTGTAGTGACCCAGACCCAATATCTGATAGTGATCCAATCCATCTGTCTGTGGCGTCCATGTACCCAACTTAGAGTGATCCATGAGCCAGCTGGCTGTTGTTGACCTATGCGTGACTGAGACCGATGTAGCGCGTCCCACGCACTCATGCCGCACCCACGTGACTTCATACAAACTAGTCACTAGGCCTAGCAAGGGATCGTGTATGTAAAACATATGGACGGTGCTAACTATGATACTCAGATAAGCTATACAACACATGTAGGAGATCACCAACTATGCTACAGCTCGGTCATGTCACCTTTTATGTATATTAACTTACTGATGGAAACAAAATTGGTATAGTGTTACTTGCCAAAAAATAACTTAATCTACAGCATCGAAGATGTAAAGGCTGAAGCTGAAAACACAGTCAAGTTGGTTGTTTTTAAATATGAACATGAAAGTGCTGCTCTAAGCTGCGATATGTTCACTAACAAAACTTTGAACGGAACTAACAGAAACTTCGCGACAAAAACACAGTTATGGCGTGTGTTTTAAATTTCACTCAAATTGTCTGAAATGTTACACTTGCGACTTACTAGGTTAAGTCTAGACTGTTTTTAAAACAGTTTGTGAGTGAATCAACAAACAAAATATCTGGTGATGACTGATGTAACATTACAAACTTTTATCTATATCAAGTCTTGTTAGACTTTAATAAAGAACATTTAGTGTTATACAAAGTGTGTAAAACAACAAAAATTAGTCACGAAAATAATGTTTCGTGAAAGTGAATATATCAAAGACTAAATAACAATCGGCGCAAATGATCCTACATTAAAATTAATATAAAAGGTAATATAAGCACGAATATGGTTATTGTTTATAAATATCTGTTTATTAATTTAATTTCATTCGTCACATGGTATGCATTTTGATGGATTATTCATCAAAGAGATGTGAAATAAATGATCTCACGAGAGCAAAAGGAAAAGAAGGTAGAAAGAAAGATAGTGTTTGACTTGGTGACCATCAGGGCCCCAGAGCTGGATCTCACAGTGTGGATCTAGTAACCTTCAGGGTCCCAGAGCTGGATCTCACATGTGGCTGTCCCACCCTCCTAAGTCATTCTCATTTTTTGTATTGTTTGTGTAATTACTAACAGATAGTAATTATTTGTGTTATCATAATTATTGTTAAACTTTACTGTACTTGTGCTCACAACTTTCTCCTCGAGCTCATAACACGACTTAAATACTCACTAAAGCAATATTTCTGCAACTTTTTTCATCACTGCTTCTTCCTTATTTTAAGAGTGGAGTTTCTGTACGGTTTTAATTTGTTTTCAAATCAAACAATGCAACTCTTAGGTGACAATCCACCTAGACATTATCACCATAGTGTCCCAGACATTCATGATACAGTATATGCTAACTTATGTACATCACAGATCAAGAAGAAAGGAGTGGAAGATGAGGCAGAGATCAGTGAAGTCACGAGTGTTCTAAAGATCAGAACATTTGACAATGTATTGAGAAAGTCAGAATCTACAGAAATAATTGCGGCTCTAAGAGTCATGTTAGAAAAGTTATATATGAGAGTTGATTCAACTAGACGGCGTCTTTGAAGGCTAGAAGAAGTGTAGATAGTTTACGCAGAGGACCAGTTAATGGATCGACTCTGATTTCTGACATAACGGAATAAAATATTGTTAGGGTCGGCAAGGCGTTAACATTTTGTTTTTGTTTTTAATTCCCTCAGAAAGGAAGCTGCCAGTTTCACCAAACTATTGGAGATACAAGAGGAACTTGAAACAGAGACGACTCAGAAACATCAGTGACATAAGACGTAAGAAAGTGTACAAGATTACTTTCATGTGCATTAGTTTGACTTAAAGTAAAATTTATATCCAGAGGATGGAGGATGTTCTTAAGACTTTATAGACTGGAAATAGGGATGGAAAAGAACAGGAGATTTCACTTGATGTTAAAAGTTTAGAGCGTGAGAATGAAATCCAGTGAGTTGCTACCTCCTGGCTCCTTTGTGTGTGTGTGTGTGTGTGTTGTGTGTATGTGTGTGTGTGTATGTGT
>NW_026474355.1:0-10811 GCF_026875155.1 Cherax quadricarinatus
CAAAAGTTCTCGGGGTCTGGGATTTGTTAGGTTTTTTTTCTCTATTTGTCTGAGGACCAGTCACAATTTTACCGAAATCGTACATAGTTTTTTTACATCCTGTTTTACTAATCTTTTATTTCAGGAATATCGCTAGTTTTTTCCCTTTGGGTAAAAAACTCCTAAACCATGCCATTTCCAAAAGATATACAACCAGTGATACCCATGAATCCAACCCCAAGTACTGGCAAAACACATTAACAATTAATTTTTTGGCAAAACATTTCTCCATGAACCCTAAACGCGTAAAGAAAACGCTACTTACTCACTTTGGGAACTCGTCAGTAAATTAAGGTCAAAACGAACAAAGACAAAAATTCTTCCGTATTTTTAACGGACTTTTATTTGTGGAAAATTGCTTTTTTGTCTGAATGAACTCATTATGCATACCATAAATAAAACGATAATTTTATTAACAGAGTTACATAGACAAGTAGGAATTTGGGCACCTAGGACACCAAAAAAAAAGGGGCAGCAGAGTTTTTTGCATAAATGGGAGAAATCAAAGGGGGCACGTCACAAGGGGTGTTCCTCAGGGGCAGTGTTGGGGCCCCGTTGTTGTTCCAATTTACATAAACGACATAGTAGGGAATAAATAGCGACAAAAGCAAATTTCTGATACACAAAATGGGCCGTCCAATTCATTTTAATGAGGACACAACACTCCGGGATGTTTTGAAGACTGATCCCAATGGTCGGAGAATGGCAGATGCAGTTTAATTTTGACTGGAGATCAAGGTTATCATACCCAAAAACCCACTGCCCTATCCATAAAAATAACACTGGCCAATTTTAAAAACAAAACAAACTTATCGGGGTTCCGGGAGCTTCTTGTCCAGTCGCGATACTCAATTTTGCAGGAATGCACACCCAACAATTTGGGCTCCTATTTTTAAAGTGTCAGCCCAATTTTCCTCTAAGCCGAAAATTCTTCACATTATTCACTAAAATTTGTGTTCCCTTCAAAAATGGCGATCCCCTTCTGTGTAGGCGCTCTTCCCATTTTTTAGACATAAATGTATTAAATACAATGTATTACTCTAATTTACCTAAAAAATAAACCCGTATTTTTTCTGGAAAATATATTATTTTTCCCCATTACCTTCACACAGGGATTTTTTGAACAAAAGGGAGCAAATTTCACTCTAGTGATGAGTCACAGGTTTTCCCAAACCCCGGAAAAAACTAGCGATATTCCTGAAAATTTAAAAAATATGTAAACAGGGCGATAAAAAACTAGCACGATTGCAGAACTATGACATGGGCCTCAGACAAATAGAGAAAATAAAACCCAACAAATCTCCAGGTCCTGATGAACTGTTTGCAAGGGTTTTTAAAGGGAATGTAAAAGGAACTTAGCATACCTTTGGCTAACCTTTTTAACTTATCACTACAAACTGGCATAGTGCCTGATAAGTGGAAAATGGCAAATGTAATACCTATTTAAAAGACAGGTGACAGGTCCTTAGCTTCGAACAATAGACCAATAACCCTTACCGCCATAGTGGGAAAATTTATGGAATCAATAATTGCCGAAGCAATTCGTAGCCATCTTGACGGGCACAGATTTATTAATGAATCTCAACACGGTTCCCGTCCTTACGAATTTACTTAACTTTTTTCACTATGGGTGTTTGAGGAGGTAGATCATGGTAATAAATATGATATTGTGTATATGGACTTCAGTAAGGCTTTCGATAGAGTTCCACACCAGAGGCTATTGAGGAAACTAAGGCACACGGAATAGGAGGAGAATTTTTTTCCGGGGTAGAGGCAGGGTTTGAAAAAAAGGCAGCAGAGAGTTTGCATAAATAGGGAAAGAAATCAGAATGGGGGCACGCCCAAAAAACGGTGTTCCTCAGGGTCAGTGTTGGGCCTGTTGTTGTTCAAAATTTACATAAACGACATAGATGAGGGAAAAATAGCGACATAAGCAAATTTGCTGATGACACCAAAATAGGCCGTCCAATTTCCCATTCTAATGAGGACACTAGAGCACTCCAGCATGATTTGAATAGACTGATGCAAGGGTCGGAAAAGTTGCAGATGCAGTTTAATATTGACAAATGCCAAGTTCAAAATGTTGGACAGGAAATAACCATGCCCATATAAACTAAATAATGTACATCTTAATATTTACTGATTGCAAAAAGGATTTGGGGGCTCTGGTTAGCAGAAATCTAAAACCAAGACAACAGTGCATTAGTGTTCGCAATAAAGCTAACAAAATTTCCCTTGGCTTCATATCTAGACGTATAAATAATAGAAGTCCCTCGGGGTTGTTCTTCAACTCTATATATCCTTGGTTAGGCCACATTTAGACTATGCTGCTCAGTTTCTGGTCACCGTATTACAGAAAGGATAAAAATGCTCTGGAAAACGTACAGAGGAGGATGACAAAGATGTTTCCCATAAATCAGAAATCTTCCCTATGAGGATAGACTGAGGGCCCTAAATCTGCCTCTCTTGAAAGGGGGTAAAAATTAGGGGATGATATGATAGAGGTGTATAAAGGGAAAAAACAAGAATAAATAAAGGGGATTAAATAGCGTGCTGAAATTTTCAGCCAAAACAGGACTCGCAGCGATGGTTCAAGTTGAAAAATTCAAATTCGGGAAGAATATAGAAAGCACTGGTTGGTAATAGGATTGTGGATGAGTGGAACATCTCCCGAGTACGTTATTGAGGCTAAAACGTTTTGTACTTTTAAAAATAGGGTTTGATAAATACATGAGTTGGTGTGGGTGGGTGTGTGTTGGACCTGACTAGCTTGGGGCTGCTGGTCTGGTTCCGTGCTCCTTCCTGAGTGGAGGTGACCAGACTGGGTGGGTCATTGGGCTAATCCGCATGGGGCGTAGGCCTGTTGCAGTGTTCCTTCTTTCCTTGTGTTTTTATGTTCTATTTTCCTACCACTACAGATTGCATATACTTTTCAGTTTACACCTGCAAGATTCACACCCTCTCGTTTTACTCCTTTAGCATCTACAAACCTTTTGGCTGACACCTGCTGAATTATACACATCTTATTACACCTGTAAGTTCCACAAGCGTATATTGCACGGTTTGGGTCCACTTTCCCCTTCTTTTACATCTGAAGGATCCATACATATTTTATTTAAAACCTAGAGTTAAACACGCCTTGTGTTAACCCTTGCATGATCACATCACTTGTTTTATTCCTGCTGGTCTTCACATTATTCGATTTACTAATGCTAGATGAACAAGCCTCTTGTTTAACACTTACAAGATTTACCCTAAACCCTTTATTTACTCCTCAAGGATTCACACACTTCTTTTGACACCTGCTGGAGCATCACACTGCTTGTTTGCAAAACCTACACAACTCTATTTTATTCTGCATGATCCACATTTGTCTTGTTTAACACCTATATGACAATCATATATAAAGTTTTATACCTAATGAATCCTAATTCCTCTTGTTTTTCAAGTGCTAGGTCCTTTCACACTTTGATTTACACAAGTACGATTTACATTCAGTACAGTGTTCTTCACCTGTTGGAGCCAAACACCTCTTGTTTTATACCTGCTGGAGTAGCACGCCCTTTTTTACACCTGGCTGGAGTAACACACCTCTTGTTTTACAACTGCTGGAGCAACACATCTCTTGTTTTACACCTGCTGGAAAAACCCCATCTCTTGTTTTACACCTGCTGGAGCAATAAAACCTCTTGTTTTACACCTGCTGGAGCAGCACATCTCTTGTTTTACACCTGCTGGAAAAGCACATCTCTTTTTTTACACCTGCTGGAGCAATACACCTCTTGTTTTACACCTGCTGGAGCAGCACATCTCTTGTTTTTAACACCCTGGAGCAGCACACCTCTTGTTTTAAAAAAACCCTGCTGGAGCAGCAATCTCTTTTTTTTACACCTTCTGGCAGCACACCTCTTTTTTAAAACACCTGCGGAAAGCCACTCTTGTTTTACACCTGTTTGGGAGTACACGCCTCTTGTTTTACCCCTGCTGGAAAAACACACCTCTTGTTTTACACCTGCGGGAGCAGAAATCTTTTGTTTTACCCTCGGGAGCACCGCCTTTTTTTTTACACCTGCGGGAAAAAGCACACTCTTTTTTTAAAACACCTGCGGAGCAATACCACCCTTTTTTAAAACACCGCTGGAGCAGCACATCTCTTTTTTACCCGTTTGGAGCAACACCCTCTTGTTTACACCTGCGGACAGCATATCTCTTGTTTTACACCTTCGGGAACGCACACCCTTTTTTTTACACTTGCAGGAGGACAAACCCTTTTTTTAAAAAAACACCTGCTGGAGCAGCACACCTCTTTTTTTAAACACCTGCGGGAGCAGCACCCCCTCTTGTTTTAAACCTGCGGGGAGCAGCAAAACCCATTGTTTATACTTGTTTGGGGGCAGCCACCTTTTTTTTTAATACTTGCGGATTTTAGGCTTTAGTTTTATACCCTCTGGACCTTAAAATTTTTTTACACCCTCTGGATCCTTTCACTTATTGTTTTACCCCCTATAAGTTTCCCACGCACCCTTTTTTTACACCTAAAGGATCGTTAAAAAACCCGTTTTTTTGCAATGTTGTCTCCTAACACACTTCTGTTTTCCCCCTCACTTTACTTAGACGTTTTCTCTTTCTCAAGAACCTGATCGAAGGGGCCGTGAGCACAGCAGTAGAAGTAGTTTGCATGGTTGTGTGGTTTTATGGTGGTGGTGGGGTGGTGGTGGGGGTGGTGGTGTGATAGTGGCGAACAGCCAAGTCAGGAGTGACCAGGACACTCATCCTAAAAAAATTCCCCTCATATCCAAATCACGACTTCACTAGTTTCGCATTATCGTTTTAGGAGGTGAGTCTCGCGACCGGGGTTTCCAGTTCTGCAAAAGCTGCACTAATAACCTATTAAATGAAATAAGAGGAAACAACGAACTATACCATTTCTTACGCTGAAAGAAGGGCACACCCCAGGAATATAACGTTTTTTCACCCGGGTTTTGTAGAATTTAGTACAAACATATTCCAAATGTTTTCCCCAATTAGAAACTGCAATTTCTGACACAAGTTTTAATTACTAAAAATTTAAAGCATTTTTTCATAAAACCTTAAGCACCAATCAGTGAATGCTGAAGTTGTAGCTGCTTTTAAAGAAATCCCAAGAAAAAATTTGGGCTTTTACAAGACATAATTTTACTTTTTTTTTGCCATAAAAAGGCGTCTGTATTGCCAGGTTAAAGCCTTGCCTTCACTTCCCCTAATAAGCTTTTTTCTTTAGGGTTTAATTTTTGCATCATGCTGACATGAGCAAGCAGATGTTTTGCGACCATATATATTCACACTTTCTAGTTGCCTTTGATAGTTTTTTTTTTTTTTGGAATGTTTTATATTTTGAAATTTTTTACGAGTTAGATATAATAAATTGTCAGGAATGTGGCTGCTAAAATAATCAAACGCAATGCTTGTGTACATTTAAAGGTTTTTATCTTATTATGTGAGAAATTTTTTTCTTGGGGTTTATAAGTTGTGTGTGAGTGTGTGTGTGGTGGGGTTTTTGTGTGGTTGTGGTGTGTGTGTGGTGTGTTGTTGTGTGTGTGTGTTTGTGTGTTTTTTTGTTGTTGTGTATGTGTGGTGTGTCTCACCATTTGTACTCACCTATTGTGGTTGCAGGGGGCGAGTCCTAGCTCCTGGCCCCCCCTTTCCAAAACCCCTTGCTACTAGGGCCCTCTCTATCCCGCTCCATGACTTTATCAAACCTCGTCCTTTTAAAAATGTGTATGGTTCCTGCCCCACTACGTCATTTTCTAGGCATTTCCCCTGCCTTTTCAAATCTATGATGAAGAAATACTTCCTACTATCTCTCTGACTCATTTGTGTCTTCAACTTCCAATTGTGGCCTCTTGTTTCTGTTCCCCCCCCCTGGAACATCCTGTCTTTGTCCCCTTGTTATTCACGCAGTATTTAATGTCGTTATCATGTCCCCGACCCCCCTGTCCTCCAGGTGTCGGGCCGTTTTTCCCAAAATCTTTCTTCATGGACATTCCCTTAGCTTGAACTAACCTTGTCGAAAAATTTTTGTACTTTCTCTAGTTTCTTGACGTGCTTATCAAGTGGGGGTTCCAAACAGGTGCGCATCTCCAGATGGGCCTAACAACAGGGTGTACAGGTCTAAAGATTCCTTACAAAGGTATCGGAATGCTTTTCCGGGTTTGCCAGGTGCCCATATGCTGCAGCGTTATCTGATTGATGGGGTGCTTCCGGAGTATCCGGTGTTATATCCCCCAAGATCTTTCTCCTTGAGTGAGGTTTGCAGTCTTTGGCCACCTGCCTATACCTGTCTGTGGTCTTCTGTGCCCTTTCCCCCATTTCATGACTTTGATTTGGCAGGATTAAATTCGAGAAGCCATTTGCTGGACCAGGGTCCTCGTCCGGGTCTTTTTTGAAGTCCTGCCTGGTCCTCATGGATTTAAATTTTCCCCCTCATTAATTAAATCATCTGCAAACGGGACACTTCTGAGTCTAACCCTTTCCGCATGTGTTCACATAACCAAAATAGCACTGGTCCTAGGACCGACCCCGGTGGGACCCCGCTCGTCACAGGTGCCCACTGTGAACTCATTACGTAAACCCTGATCGTTGTTGCCTCCCCGTAGGGATTCTCTGATCCATTGCGTGCCCTTCCCTGTTATATACCCTGATGCCTAGCTTCTGCACTAATCCTTGTGGGGAACTGTGTCAAAGGCCTTCTTGCAGCCAAAAGATGCAAACAACCCACCCCTCTCTCTCTGTTTACTTTGTTATTTTATCATAAAACTCCGAAGGGTTTTGACACAGGTTTTCCCTTCCGTGAATCCGGCTGGTTGGGATTTAACTCTTTTTTCCGTTCCAGGGGCTCCACCACCTCCTCCTATATCTTCTCCCTAATTTTTTCTACTATACCGTAATGACACAGGTCTATAGTTTTGTGCCCCTTTTTTTGTCTCCTTTTTTTAAATGGGGAATACATTTGCCGTTTCCATACCTCGGTAGTTGCCCAGTTTTTCCCGGGATGGTTGAGATTGTGGTAAGGGCACGCACAAATATCGCTCCCCTCAAAGGGCCCCGGGGGGATTCCGGTCCCCTTGCCTTTGAGGTACGATTCCCTTAGCAGTTTTTTTCACCTCCTCCTCATCTGTAGTATGTCTCCAACTTTTGGTGTTTTCCTTTCTGGGTTTTCCCCCTCTGGCTGTCCCCCAGAGTCCTCCCGTCTCTACTGTAAAAAACTTCCTTAAATCTCGGGTTGAGCTTCAATACCTCTTTATCGTTTTTGTGAGTTCCCCACCTTCTTTCCCCGCCCTTATCACCTGGGCCTTGATTTGCTTCCTCCTAAAGTGGCTATACGCAGTTTCGGGTCAGATTTGACTTTTGATGTATGTCGTTTTCATACTGTCGCGGGCCCCCCCTTATCTGTGCATACTCGTTTCTGGCTCTTCTACTAAATTCTTGTTTTCCTGGGTCCCAGCCCCCTTCCTTTTCATTCCTGTTGCACTTGTTTTTGCCTCCCTACACTTCGGGTAAACCAAGGACTCGTTTTGGTCTTCCTATTTTTTTCTGTTTCCCTTTGGGAACAAAATTTTCCCTTGCCTCCTGCACTTTTTTGCCACATATTCCATCATCTCGTTTACTGATTTTCCTTTTCCATTTCTCTGTCCCATGAACCTCCTCGGGAAGTTTCTTACCTGTGTAGCCCCCCCTTTTATAGTTTGGCCTGTCCCCTTCATTTCCTTTACTTCCCCATTGAAAACTCTACTATATAGTAAAAAAACTCAACCACATGATGTAGCTCCAAGGGGCCTCTCGTAAGTGATGTCCTAAATTCTAAACTGCTCAGGGTGAAAAAAGATCCAGTTTTGTGGCTCATCCCCCCCTTTCCCCCCTGGTTGTGTCCCGACATTTTTGATGCATGAGGTTTTCAAGACCACTCCATCATTTTGGCTTCCATGTTTGGGGACCCCCATGTGGCTCCAGGTTTTCCAGTCGACTCCCGTGGTTGAAATCGCCCATTACCAGTAATTTTGCCTTTGCTCGAGTGGCCTCTTGCCACCTCAGCCAGGTGTCCCCCACACCCCTGTTGTTTTCTTCGTACTCCCTCTTGGCCTCCTGCTTCTGTGGGGGGTTATACACACCCCAATGACTACTTTATGTTCCCCGGGACTGAATTGTACCTACAATGTAGTTCTTTCCCCAATCATGCCCATCCCTTCCTTTTCCCCTCAAATCCCATCGGTGTTTTAGAGCAGGCCCCCCTCCTCCCCCTCTACCCCTTCTATTTTTCCCTCAGGATCTGTATCCTGTTGGAAGATTGTGTCTGTTATTGTCTCAGCGAGTTTTGTTTCTGGACTGCTATGATTCTGGGATTTTTCACTGATTCTTTGTTCCATCCTCAGTTTTTCTTACCCCCTCCGCGTTTGTGTCCCAAAACCTTTTTTTCTTTTTATCATTGGGTCGGCAAGAGTATTGGGGTTGGGGAGGGGGCCCTTGGGGGGGGCCTATATGGGGCTGGGTGTAGGGGGGTTTTTTGGTTGATGGGGGTGGGGTCAGAATGCCCAAAAGGGGACAGCTTTTGGGGTGAGTTTGTGATAGGGGGTTGGTGGCAGAGGAACTGGTGGGTTGTGTATAGGTTGCTCGTTTGCGTTGGGAATGTCGCGGGGGGAGTCTTTTGGTGGAGATTCTGTGGGTGTTTTGCCCTTCCTCCGTGTCGGGGTCCTCTCATTTCATTTCTTCTCTTCCCCTTGCCTCTGTACCCCTCTTTCGTGTAGTCCTTTTTTCTTTGTTCTGTCGTGGTGAGGGGATCTCTCTGGTACCCTCTTTTTTCCCCATTCTTGCTTTCTCTTGCAGAATCCTGGGTTTAAACTGATTTTTCCTTTAAAGTTCTCTGACAGGGGCCCTATCCTTTCCCCCGCAAACCACCAATTCTCTGAAAATTTTTCACCTGGGGCAATTGCCCCCCCTATTGTTTTCATGATGCCTTCAATCATTTTTTTTTTCCTCCTGTTTTATTTTTTCAAATTGGCCCCCTTGGTTCTTGGGGCCCCTACACAAAAAATGACCTCGCCCTTTCCCCCCTCCCCCCGGTCTCCATTTGCTTCCTTAGGCATTTTAAATTTCCCTTTCCCTTGACAGTTCTTTCCCTTTAGTCCCTGTCCCAAACTGAAACTTCTATTCTCAGTGAACTGTCTTTTCCCGACCAGCTGTCCCTTCTACTGCGTTGGGGTGTTTGAAACTCGCATAAAAGGGAACCTTCATTGTCTTGGGGCCGTCGTTTTATCTTTGTGTGCCATGTCTTTTTCCCTGGCCCCCCGGGGTCGATGGGCCTTTGTGTACGGCTTCTCCTTGTTGCTTACCTCCCCTTTTCTGCGCCTGACTTTGAAATTTTCCCATGTCACATCTGAATTGTCATTTTTCTCTCTAAAAGTTTTTGGCTTTGCAGTTTCTCTTTTAAGCACGTATCCTAGCTTTTGCTGCTAAGACCCTTACTTCCCCCTTTTCCCGCACCTCAGCTATCCGCTCTCCATTTTCTTTCCAAACTTACTATCTTCCCCTTTCCCCCCTCTTCCTCCCCATTTTGGGCTCTAACTCCCAGTCTTTCCCCCTGGGTTTGTTACCCGATCTCTGGGTTTTTCCCTCCTCTAAGCCACCCCCTTTTTTTTTGTGTGTGATGTTTATGTGTCGTGTGTGTGTGTGTGGTGTGTGGGGTGTTGTTTGTGTGTTTGTGTGTGGTGTGTATGTGTGGTGTATGTTGTATGTGTGTTGTGTGGGTGTGTGTTTGTGTTTTGTGTGTGTGTGTGTGTGTTTTGTGTGTGTGTGTGTGTGTGTGTGTTGTTTTGTGTGTTGTGTGTGTTTGTGTGTTTTTTGTGTGTGTGTGTTGTGTGTTGTGTGGGGTTGTGTGTAGTGTGTGTGTGTGTGGTGTGTTTTGTGTTTGTGTTGGTTGTGTGTGTGTGTATGTGTGTTGTGTGTTTGGTGTGCAGTGTGTGGTTTTCCACCTAATTGTGGTTCCATGGCCCAGACCAGCTGTGGCCCCGCTTTTCACTGATCGCTACTAGGTCCTCTCTCTCTCTGCTTCCAAGCTTTGTCAACCCCTCTTAAAACATGATGGTCCCCCCCCCATACATCACTTCTTTGGCTATTCCCCTTCCCGACTACTCTATGACTGAAGAAAACTTTCCAACATCCTCTGTCTTGAATCTTCAGCTTGGAAATTTAGACCGCTTGTTTCTGTCCCCTCTCTGGAAAACCTGTCTCTGTCTCCTTACTATTCCACGCAGTATTTTTTATTTGTTATCATGACTTCCCCCACCTGTGTCCTCCAAAGCGTCAGTCCCATTTCCCTCAGCCTTTTTTCGTAGGGCATACCCTGACTCCAGAACTAGCCCTTTTGCAAACCTTTGCATTTCTCTAATTTTTTACTGTTTGACCCGGTTTGGTTCCAAAATGGGGCTGCTATCCGTATGGCCTGATGTACACATGTATGGTCTTGAACGATTTTTACTAGGTATGGAACGCTATTCTCAGGGTTTTCCAGGGGCCCGTTTGCGCGCATTATTGTTGTGTGTGTCTCCGGAGACATGCTCGTTTTATATCACCCAAGGGGTCTTTTCTTTGAGCTAGTTTTTCTCTTTGGGGCCACCTAGTCTTACCTGTTAGGGTTTCTTTGCCCTTTTCCCATCTTCATGACTTTTCATTTGGCAGGATTAAATTTAAAAAGCCCGTGTGGACCAGGTGCCCAAACCCGTCCAGGTCTTTTGAAGTTT
>NW_026474356.1:0-10404 GCF_026875155.1 Cherax quadricarinatus
CCCCAAGATATGAAAGGTTTTTGTTGTTTATTGCTGGCTTTAGACCCTGTATATTTGAAAAGAAAAAATTTTATCGGATGGGGTTTGTTGGTACTGGGGGGGTTTTTTTTTTTCCGGCATTAGTATCTGTATTTGTTGGTTTGGAGTGGAGGCCATGCTGGGGTTCCACTCCAGGAATGACTGGATTTGGTGTCGTTTTCTGCCATTTCCTCCCAGTTTTTTTTCCTTCCTGGCACAAAAAAACCCTCTCCCTTTTGAGTGGCTGGGGCACCCGGTTTTCCCCATGGCCGGGATGTTTGTATCTTTTTGCCCCCTTTTTAGAGGTATGCCGGGAATTTAAGTTATAGCAAGTCTTTCCTGTATGAAGAGGTACACATTTCAGGGTGAAAAAAGCTTACGGGAAGGGATTTTTCATTTTCCTGTTGAATTGGGCTGACATTTTTGGGGGGGTCATATTCATTCCCATCTTTTTTTCCCAGATTTCCCATGCCGCAGATCCCAAGTGCTAGTAAAAAAATTATATATATATATATATTATATATATATTATATTGTGTGTGTGTGTGTGTGTGTGTTGATATATTTTTTGGGGTTTAAAAGAAAGGGGGCCCTTTTTACTGAATAGGGCAAGAAAAAATTGTGTATGAAATAATTTCGCAAAATTCATTCTGAACCTAATGAAAAAAAATATTTTCATTGTGTCTGTTTATTTTTAAAATTACTGTAAACTTAATAAATTATATTTAGATGGATTAAGCTAAAAAAAATTAAAAAACAAAAAGGCACATACCGTGACTGGCGATACAAAAAAACCCCGCACATAAAAGACAGAAGCTTACACGACGTTGGTCCGACTTGGACCATTGACAAAGTACACTAACGAGGAGGACGGGACGGCTATTTAGGCAGGAAGAGGTGGAGGTGTTGTGGTGTGTAGTGGTGGAGTATACAAGAATTGTATATAAAACCGACGGGGAAATACCATGCACACACCCGGGCATCCCCACCCTAGACGTTTTGCCATCCAGCCAGCCACTGGAGGCGAAACGTCCAAAAAAAGCAACCAGACGCCGCACATGGTCTAATTTCATCAGTAGATGTATAGAAGAAGAAGAGGGGTAGTAGGGTAGTGGTAGAGTGGGAAAAAAGGAAGACGAGCCAGTCAAATAAAAAGGAAGCACTGCAAGGAGCTAGATCCCCAAAGAGGGAGAGAAAGCGCACCGGGTGCTGAAAGGGGAAGTGGTGAAATAAAATAAAAAGGAACGAAACACGGACAGGAGAGAGAAAGACAACCCAGAGGAGAAAAGGAGGGGGAAAGGGGAAGGGGAAAGAAAAAAAGGAAGAAAAAGAAAAAATGGGGTTCGGGTTTAAAGTCAGGGGTGTTCTAAAATTTTGGAGCTTTTTTTACAATGTAGTGGGAGAGGAAGGCATCTACAAGACGAACCCAGGGCTAAGGTTCTAAAAAGGAAAGTTGTGTATAAGAGGGGGATTCAACAAAAACGGCGACTGTTGATTTTGGAAGTAGGGAAAAACAGTTTTAGCAAAAGCCATCAATGGGATGGTATGATGCTTAGTTTTGACTTTTGAGTCCCCTTCACCAATGTCCCTTTTGATGAGCCCTTGTTTTTCCTTAGGAAAAGGGCCCCATAAAGGGGTTTTTTATCTCCCTACCCCCACGTGTTTTCTTGATCGATGCCTCTGTGTGGACTCAAATTATTTTTCCCTTCCAAGGGAAATATTTTTCCCCAAAACCTTCGGTGTGCTATGGGTCTCCTCTCTCCCCTGTCCTTGCTAATCTTTACAGGAAATACTTCGAGACTGTTCTTTCTTCCTACCTCGAGGGTAAACCCTTTTCCTCTGGCTCCGCTTGTTGAATCTTTGCTCTGTGGCCTCATGACTCCGTTTTTCCAACCTTTTCTTGAAACTCTTAACAATCTTGCCCCCTTTCCCTTAAATTAAAAAAACTGAATGGGGAAACTAAATTCCTACTTCCTTTCCTTGATGTCCCTGTCCACCGCTCGATACGGTTTTTCCCTTTTTCCCTTTACCGAAACCTATGACAGTGGCTGTACTTCACTATTTTTCCTTCATGCTTCCCTGTCAAAAAAAGTGTTCTTATTCCCTCTTCTCCGTGCCCTCCCCATTGGATCCCAGTTCCTTCCACAGAAAATTTTCCCCTCTTTATAATTCGTTCTCCCGTCTTGGGTACCCTTCCCCCTTTTATGACTTGCCTCTCATGCTAAACGCAATTTCTTCTCTCCCAAACTCTCTACTCAGGGAATTTCTATCCTCTCCTTCCCTACATTTCGGTCTTTCTAATCTCAACAATTCGCTCCGTCCCCCTTTGCCAGCCCCTTACCTTCCCCCAGACTAACACTCTTGCACTAATCCCCGTTCATCCTCCCTCCCTCTAAGTGTTCCTGGTTTTTACTTATTTCTTGCTCTCCTGTCCCCTTCAATACTTTGGAGAAACTGGTCGATCTCTTTCTACAGACTTAGGGAGCACAAAAATGTTTTGGTTGCCGACCTAACAGTGCTCTTTTCTGTCACGTCAAAAATCAAGCCACCCTATTGACTGGTCTTCTGCTAAAACTGTTTTCCCCTACTTCCAACTCAAACGTTCGCCGTTTATTTGAATCCCTCTTATACCCCTTTCCTTGTTAAACCTTGCCCTGGTTTTCGTCTCTGTAGATCCCTTCCCTCCCCCACTACATTGTAAAATGCTCCAAACTTCGAACCCCCGTGACTTTATTTATTTATTTTTTTTTTAATATTTGAGACATTACAGAGGTAAAAAAAAAAAAAAAAAAATACAGATAAGAGCGATCCCAAAGCCACTTATATATGATAGCATTGGGGTGGTTTAAAAAATTAACTAAGATTAACTAACAATGATGAAATCAGTAAAAAAAACTTTAATGTAAACTGTTTACTATAAAGCAAAAAGTGGTTTTTTTCAAGACAGGTCATAGGGTTGATGCATTTTTGAAAATTCGTAGAATGGAGTATTTGTTGGGTATGAATTTAAAAAATAATAAGTTAGATTGGGTTTTAGGTTTAACATTTTGTGATGAAAATTTGAGAAAACTTTTAAAGATATACAATTTTAAGGTTCATTTATTCTTATTTTTTTGGGTTTTGGGTGAGTAATGATCTTTGAGAAGAGATTTGAATTTAAAACGGGGTGTGTTTCTTTTATATTAACAGTAATGAATTCCGATTTTAGGGCCTTTTATGTGCATTGAGTTTTTCATAGGTGAGATGGACACGAGGAATACAAAGATGATCTGTGCTTGTGTTATGGTATTGTTCTGTTAGGTTGGCAAGGAGATTTTTGAGGGGAAAGGGTTTAAAAATCAGAGTTGAGTTTTCTATGTATGTAATGGGTGCATTTAATAGGGGTTTTTTTGTATGGTGAGTAGGTTGAGTGTATTGAATTTGGTGGATGTGCTGTGTAGGAGAATTTTGTTATAATTCAAACTGCACCTTTTTTGGGTAATTTGGTCTGAGATGGTTACTTTTTTGTTGAGCCCCAGCAAAAATTCCGGTGGATAGGGGAAAAATAAGGAGTGATATAGGGCCGGGGGCTGACTGTGGAGCATAGTCCGTATTTCGATAGTATGCCTACGTTTTGGAAATTTTCTTAAAAAATTTGTTGTATAGTGTATGAAATTGGTCTATTTCAAGGTGGATTCCAGAATTTCCCTCTTTTAGCTTTGTGATAGGTGATCCATTATCATTTTGTTAAGAGGGACTCTGTACTCTGTTACCAAACTGAATGAAGTGGGTTTTGTCAATGTTTAGTGAAAGTTTTTTAGTCCCACCCAGGTAAAATTTTTTTCTGTAATTCGGATTTACAGTTTGGCTAGCGGATGGGTCGGGGGGGAAAGACGATTTTGTGTCATCGAAAATAGTGTGGGTTTGAGTAATTGGAAGCATTTGGTAGGTTTTTAGTATAGGAAAAAGAAAAAGGGGCCCAAGGACATTCCCCCTTGGGACACCAACGAAATTTGGGTTGTGAGAAGAGTTTGCCCCATTTGGTACACATTTTGGCTTCGTTGCGAGGTTGACTTGATTTAGTTGAGGGGTCCCCTCTTATACCATAGTTGATAATTTTACGTGAGCAAGCCCTTGGTCAATGATAAAAGCTTTAGAAGTCAATGAAGACCCCCAGTGGGATTTTTCTTTTTTCTCTATTGCAGTGTATATATGTTCTGCATTGTAAAAATACTCATTGTTTTTTTTTTTTGGCCCGAATCCAAATTTGGCGGGGGTTTTTGGTATGTTTTGGAGATAAAGGTGGAGTAGATTCGTTTTATGAATTAATTTTCAAAGATTTTTGAGAAAAGGGTTGTAAGTTGGATATTGGCCTATATATTCAACTCTGTTTTGGTCTCCCCCCCTTTTTTGGGGTGACCCTTGCTATTTTGAGTACTGAGGGAAAGGTGGAGGATTCAATGGATTTTTTAAAAGAGGTTGCTTTTGTTTGGTGTTTACATTGTCACTTTTTTGTATTTAAGGGTGGTAAGGTATTTAAATTCCTCCCTTGTTTTTTAGTGGTTGATAAAAAGGGGACTTCGTATGGGTTAGTCGGAGCTAGGAACGTGTGTTGGGGTAGTTGCGGTGAGGTACATTTGGTGGGGTATCTGAGTTTGGGTTTTTATTGGAAAGGTTTTGTCCTATATGGAGAAGAAATCATTGAGTCTTTTGCTGTTTTGTTGGGGGAGTTGGGGTTATTTGATTTTGCTAATTTTTATTTCGCATTCGTGATATCTTTTTTTTCCCCAGAATTTTGAAGGGTTTTCCAGGTCTTTTTTATATCACCTCATAAGTTGGTAATCTTTTTCTTAATACAATTTTTTTGCCCTTTTATCAGGCCTTTGGGTTTTTGGATTGACGAGTACGTTTTTTTTGGCTCTGGTTATGTGCCCCTTTTCTGTTGTTTTTCTTTTGGGTGTTTTGTATTTATGGTTTGAGAATGCTGGGTGTTACCCAGGGACTGTTCAGTCTCTTAGCTGTCATCTGCTTAGTTTTTTTGGGCAGTGCTTGTTTAGAGGTATTGAGTTTTTTTTAAAAAAATTTTAAATACTTTGTCAAACTGTATTTTTTTCTAGCTCGTGGGCCAATAAAGTTTGTAAGCTTTGTGAAGTTTTTAAGGGCTCCCTCATTGTAAAATCTGAAGGTGACTTTAGTGGTTTTGGGGGTAATTTAAAAAAGATTTTTATAGGAAGTGGGGGTATGGTCTGGGGGATTATCGGGAATTATCCCTGTTTTTAAAAGGGGGATATGGTGTTGGTCCATGGGTAAAGTAGGGAAACATTCTCTGTAACTCTTGTAGGTTTTGTTACTGTTGGTAGCAACAAATTTTTATCATTGTTTTTGTGAATTCATTTAACGTGGGGTCCTGGTTTCAGGAGATTTTATTGAAGTCACCTGAGAGTGTAAGTGTCTTTTTTCATGCGTGCTCGTTTATATTCCCTGGTTTTGACAAAATTGGAAAATTTTTGACTGTAACTCTGTAGATGTTTATCAATGTGAGGGGTTTTTGTAGGTTTTTGGGATTTGTTTTTGGCTATTATAAAATTCCCCCATGTTCACCCTTGGCAAGTATTATGAACATTTGTTGGTTGGTAGTTATGGCTGTGCCCCCCTTGTTGGTCTGGCCTACATTGTTTTGGCTTGGAAACCCCAGGAAGGGTATAGACATCTGTAGTATCAGGTTTAGCCAGGTTTCAGTTAGTGTAAGATGGACATATTTGGCTTTAAGGAATTTTTGTAATGCTATGGGTCATCTAAAGCTTGCTTAAAAATCTGATATTGTAGTTAAAAAATAGTTTTATGTTGTTGTTGGCACTGAGAAGTGCCTTTGAGTTCTGCGGTTTTTGTAATACAGTAACTGTTTTTATTCATTTAAATCATTAAATAAAAGGGTTTTATCAACAATGTTGTAATCATAAAATTTTGTATGAATTATAGTTAGAATTAAGTAAAAAACAAAATAAAAAGTTTAAGCTAAAAAAGCCCTGAATATTTACAAAGTAAAAAAATGAGCTAAGGTATTTTTTTTTTTTTTTTTTTTTTTTTGCAAAAAAAAAGGAGACAAAATAAAAGGGGCTAGTCAAATAAAGTGTGACAAAATAATGGAGCTTGGGGAAAAGATAGTAGGGGGTACTAAAAATTAAATGGCTTTGGAATAAATGCCAAAATTGTGAACTTGTTCTACTTTAGCACCTAGAAAAAGCACCTTGATTTTTTAACAATTGTGAATGTATAAACTAGGGTAGTTATATAAAGCTAAAATAAGGAAAATATATAAAAAGGGGCTAAAATTAAGTAATGGTAAACAAAGTTAAATGGACAGATGGTATATGAAATAATATTGGGTTTGGAGAAGATCTGATTTGTAATATTAGATAAATTGAGCAGTTTATTGCACAATAAAGTAAAAAAAATGAGGTAGTTGGTACGCTAGCAAAAGATATTTTGGTCTTGCAAAAAAGAATTGGAATTACACTAATTGAATATACAAGTAAAGTGACAAAAACAAGTAGTGATAAAAAAATTAAATGGACAGGGGAAGAAAAAATGAAAATTATTAATTTGGAGTAAGATTTTTACTTTTTAATTTAAAATTATGAGCAATTAATAGCAGTAAAAAAGTTATAGAGTATTGGAGGTAGTTGGCATTAGCTAGTGATGAAAAATAAAAAAAATTTTTAATGTACAATAGTAGTAAAAGTACACTATTGCACCCCACGTATATAGTATTAAGGGCATTATTTAATCTGTTACAGAAAAAGTCAGCTTTTCTAAGGAAGGTAGAGAAATCATGTTCGTTTGAATGGTATATTTTTTGTTGTTGATGTTTTCCTTACAGATTTTCCCTCTCGCGTGAAAAACTGTGATTTTGTTTTCCTGTTTTAGTTTTCTCACCGAAAGAAGGTTTTGACGTTTTTTTGTTAGACACTCATTTAGTACACTCCATTTTCATTTTTAATTGCGTTTAATTAGGTCCCTTTTTTTTTCGTATGAAAGAAGTCGGATCATTTACTGTGTTTATTCTGGTTTTCCTAACAAACGTTTTTCTTTTTATTTCATTGTTTTGCACGATGACTTGTACGGGTTCTGTTTTTCCTGATAGCAGTTTCTTTGCATTGCTTGTTTTTGTCATGGAATGTGTGGACTGTTTATTAAACTGATCGACAAATTTTCTTGTTCGTTTTGCGTTTGGAAATAAAGGGATTCATTTTTGTCAGGTATTTCAGATTCCCGTCCTTTATTGCTTTTCAACCCTTTAATTTATTGGTTTTTTGTTCAGTGTGATGGCTTAGTGTTTTTGAGTATTTTTGTATCAACTTCCCCATGTAATTTCTCTTCAGGTTTTGGATCTTTATTCTCGAGGTTTGGGTTTTCTTGGAATCTCGTCGCCGAGTGCTGCTTTATATCTTTATTTCATTTTTTAGAGCAACGATGTAGTCCCTTGATATTGTCAGGAATAATCGTACCTAGTTTCATGGGGAATCCTTTGAAGGGGGTGGAGTTGGAGGGGGGTCACCTGTTTTTTGTTTTGTTGTTGTTCCTTGGGGGGCGGCGGAGAGGGGGTTTGATATACTGGCGCCCGCTGGGGAGACAAGTTGGGTTTAGGGTCCTTGTTTTTCTTTTTTTTACTGGTTTGTGTCTTCTGCGATACTTTCATAGATCACTGAAGTAATCTTGTAGAAGGAGGAGAAGGGTTGTTTTTTCGGGGCTTGGGGGTTAAGTGGTTGCTGCGCGGAGGGGGGTTTTTTGGGTTTTGCAGGGCTGTCTTCCTTAGATTTCTAATTTTGTCAAAATTTGGGTTACTTCTTGTTTCTTGGGGGCATGTTGTGGTCTCGTGGGTTTATTATTGAACTTTCACTTTGGCCCTCACAATTTTGAAGGGGGTGTTTTTTGAGAAAGAAGAGCTGGTAGGATACCGTTGCTGCCCCGCTGCCGCTGCCGCTGATGTGGTTCTTGAAACCTCATTTTTTTCTTTCTTCTTTTTTTTCTTTTCCTCTTTCCCCCTTTCCCCTCTCCTTTTTCCCCTGGGTTTTCTTTCTCTCTCCTGCTCGTGTTTTGTTTCCCTTTTTTATTTTATTTTCACCACTTCCCCTTTAGCACCTCGGGGCGCTTCTTCCCCTCTGTGGGTATCTAGCTCTCTTGCAGTGCTTCCTTTGTATTTGATGGCTCGTCTTTCCTTTTTCCCACTTTTACCACTACCACTATACTATCTTCTTTTCTACTACATCTCTGTGAAATTAGACACATGTGCGGCGTTGGTTGTCTTTTTTGTGGACGTTTCCCATCCCGTGGTGGTGGATGGGCGAAAACGTCTACGGTGGGGTGCCGGGTGTTGGCAGTGTCTTTCATTCCCGTCGGTATTATATACAATTTTTGTACTACTACCACCACTACACTACCACTACTATACCTCCACCTCTTCCTGCCCATATATGGGGCCCTCCTGCCCTCCCCGTTAGTGTGACTTTGTCAAAGGTCCAAGGGACCGAAACGTCGTCGTAAGTTCTGTCTTTTTTGTGGGGGTTTTTTTTGTTAGCTAAATTAAAATCCCTTGTTATAAAATTTGGTTAGGTAATTTCCCAAATTTCTTTTGGTACCATATCATTTATTTTTATATTAAATAAAAGAAAAAAAAATTTCATCGCTCTGGACAGGTTTCTTTGTCAAATTTCAGTGCCCTGGACAAATCTTCCTGTCATATTCTGTCACCCTGAACACATTTTCTTGTCATATTTTAACACCATCAACAGCTTTCTCTGTCAGAATACATCGTCCTGGACAGGTTTCCCAGTCATTTAATCGCCATAGACAGGTTTCCCAGTCATATTTCATCACCCAGGACAGGTATCCCTGTTACATTTTGAACCCCTAGACAGGTTTCCCTGTCATATTTCAATCCCTTAGACAGGTTTCCATGTCCTATTTTGACCCCTTAGACAGATTTCCCTGTCATATTTCAACCCCTTAGACAGGTTTCCCTAGCATGTTTTGTTACCCTGGACAGGTTTCACTGTCATATTTCATCACCCTGGACAGGTTTATCTGTCATATTTTGTCACCCTGGACAGGTTTCCCTGTCATATTTCGACCATTCGACAGGTTTCCCCTGCCCACATTTTGTCCCTGTGGACGGGTTTTCACTGTCATATTTCATCAACCCTGGACAGGTTTCCTTGTCATTTTTTCCCCTTTTAACAGTTTTTTCTGTTCATATTTTTTGTCACCATGGAAAAGCTTCCCTTTGTCATATTTCATCAGTTAGTTATTTAATAATGTTTATTATGCACCCCATACCCATCCTGTGGGCGGTAGTAAAAAAGATTAACAGAGGTACATAATTGGTCCGGGGACGGGACTCCAAAGTTTTGATAGCTAGCAAGTTACAGAGGTAATGAACCTCACAATTTAAAAAGGTAATGAACTCACAATTTACAAAGGTAATGAACTCACAATTTAAAAAGGGTAATGAACCCCAAAGGTAAGTCTGGTCACAATCATGACAAGTTACAAAGGTATTTACAGATTATAGGGGTTTACGTAATTGGGTCCAGGGACGGGCCCCAAAGTTTTGAAAAGCTGAACTAGGTACAAAGGTAATGAGCTCACAAGTTACAAAGGTAATGAATTCTGTAGAATGGTTACTTACGTTATACTTTGGCTACAATCATGAAAAAATTATAGAGTAATGAGCAATTCACACTTCCACACCCGGTCACAACTGTAATGAGTTTATGGTGCAAATATTGATTGTTGAGTCACACACACCACACACACACACCACACACACACACACACCACACACACACACACACACACACACACAACACACACACACAAAACCACACTTTAGTTTAATATCTTTATGCACCCCATACCCATCCTGTGGGCGGTAGTCAAAAGATTACAAAGGTACATAATGGGTCCAGTGACTGGACCCCAAAAATTAGATAGCTGAACTAGTTACAAAAGGGAATGAACTCCAGGTAGATCTGGTCACTAATCATATTTCATCACCCTGGACAGATTTTACTGTCAAATTTCATCACCTTGGGGTGGTTTCCCCTTCATATTTTCCCGGCCCTGGACAGGATTCCCTGTCATATTTGGTTGGGCCCCCGATATTTCCCTGTCCCTTTTTTTTGGGATAATGGAGAGGTTTCCTTGTCACATTTCGTCGCCCTGGACAGGTTTCCTTGTCATATTTTCGTCCCCCCTGGACAGGTTTCCTTGTCATATTTCGTCGCCCTGGACAAGTTTTCCTGTCATAATTTGTTGCCATGGACAGGTTTCCTTCTCATATTTCGTTTGTCCTGGACAGGTTTTCCCGTCATATTTGTCCCCCTTTTGGGCAGGTTTCCTCGTTTTT
>NW_026474357.1:0-10920 GCF_026875155.1 Cherax quadricarinatus
GCCAGTTGTGTACTCACATCTAGACATACTGGTCTCTGGCAGCTGGTACTACATCTAGACATACCTGGTCTCTGGCCAGCTGTGTAATTATATCTAGACATACCTAGTTTCTGGCCAGCTGTGTAATCATATCTATTCATACCGGTCTCTGGCATTTTGTGTTATATCAATAGAAATTGTATAATAAATCACCTAGAGTTGATTGTAAGAAATTATTGAAGTACAGAATCCACTGAACAGATTATGCTTTCATTAATTAAATGAGAAAATTGACTGCAAATGACAAATCCAGTTTGATGCAAGGTCATGATAATGGATTAAACTGGCAATAGAATTCCACTGTATTTAAGTGTATTTTTTTACTTTACTACAAACCATAAAAGAAATTCAACAAATTAATATTTAGATAAGGAAAACACAATAAATGCATATTCTGTTTTGAATAACCTTGAAGAGACTGCCGATATTAGCATTTATTGTTAACCAAGTATTATCACTCAGAATATTTTTTTGGACAAACAGAAATCTCTAACACACATTTCAACTTCCTTTAATTCACTTTATCTAACATACCTGGCCTCTAGCATGTGTACTCACTCTAGACATACGGGGTTCTTCATGTGTACTACACCTAGACATACTGGTCTTGGCCACTGTGTACTCACATCTAGACATATGTCGGCCAGTCTTGTACTCTATCTAACATACCTGTTCTCGGGCCCAGCTGTGTATCACAGCTAAAATACCTGGTTTCTGGCCAGCTGTTAATGTATTAGACTGCCTTCTTGCCACTGTGTACTCACACTAACATACCTGGTCCTGGCCACTGTGTACTAACATCTAGAAATACCTGGTCTCTGGCCAGCTGTGTATTAATCTAGACATACCTATTTCTGGCCAGCTGTGTAATCATATCTATCATTACCTGGTCATTTTGGCCATTTGTACTCACAAAGCACACTTGACTTCTCTCTAGTTGTTTTGTAACAGAAGAATATAATCACACCTGATCATACCAGCTTTTGTGACATGAAACACCAGCCACTCATGAACCACCAGTCATTGCTTAAAAATACTAGTTTGTGTAACTTTACCGCATATTAAGCATTTATAGTAAAAATGCATCTGCTTTCTGGCAGTCGCCTGGAACTAACCTGCGTATATTGGTTCTATCTGTATTAGTCCTTTATCAAAACTTTTATCAAACCAGTAAACCTACCACAGAAGATAGTGAAATATATTACCTTTATCCTAGCATTACCTTTATCCCAGCTTTATCTTAATCCCAGCATTACCTTTGTCCCAGTAATTATCTTTATCCCAGTATTACCTTTATCCCATATTCTTTATCCCAGTATTACCTTTATCCCAGTATTATCTTTATCCCAGTATTACCTTTATCCCAGTATTACCTTTATCCCAGTATTACCTTTATCCCAGTATTATCTTTATCCCAGTATTACCTTTATCCCAGTATTACCTTTATCCCAGTATTACCTTTATCCAGTATTACCTTTATCCCAGTATTATCTTTATCCCATATTATGTTTATCCCAGTATTACCTTTATCCCAGTATTACCTTTATCCCAGTATTACCTTTTTCCCAGTATTACCTTTATCCCAGTATTATCTTTATCCCAGTATTATGTTTATCCCAGTATTACCTTTATCTCAGTAATACCTTTATCCCAGTATTATCTTTATCCCAGTATTATCTTTATCCCAGTATTATCTTTATCCCAGTATTATCTTTATCCTAGTATTATCTTTATCCCAGTGTTTATCAAACTAGAAAAGTTAAATCAATTTCTGATACACAAAATATAAATTTACATGTAGAAATATTCAAAACTTAAGACTTCAAAATTAAAAGAATATTTTTCAACTATGTTCAACCATACAATTTGTATTATACTTGTTGTTATTATTACCTTTAATATTGTTATTAACCTTTAGTATACTTAACAATATTGTTGTTATTATTACCTTATATTGTATTACCTTTAACAATATTGTTGTTATTATTACCTTTTATTGTATTACCTTTAACAATATTGTTGTTATTATTACCTTTTATTGTATTACCTTTAAACAATATTGTTGTTATTATTACCTTTTATTGTATTACCTTTAACAATATTGTTGTTATTATTACCTTTTATTGTATTACCTTAACAATATTGTTGTTATTATTACAGTTGTTATTGTATTACCTTAACAATATTGTTGTTATTATTACCATTTTATTGTATTATCCTTTAACAATATTGTTTTATATTACAAGTTGTGTTTTAAATTATATTATCCTTAATTTATTGTTATTGTTACATTATTAATATATACCTATAAAATGTTGTTGTTATTATTACCAGTGTTTTTATATTACCTTAATAATATGTTGTTATTATTACCAGTTGTTATTGTATTACCTTAACAATATGTTATTATTATTACCAGTTGTTATGTATATACCCTTAATAATATTGTTATACCAGTTGTTATATATACCCTTAATAATATAGTTTTATATTTACAAGTGTTATGTATTATCCTTAACAATATTGTTGTTATTATTATCCTTTTATGTATTACTTAACAATATGTTGTTATTTTACCAGTTGTATTTATATTACCTTACAATATTGTTTATTATACCATTGTTATTGTATTACCTTAACATATTGTTGTTATTATTACCTTTTATTGTATTCCTTTAACATATGTTGTTATTATTACCAGTTGTATTTATATACTTAACAATATTTTGTTATTATTACCATTTGTATTATATTACCCATACAATATTTCCTTAAATAATATTGTTGGTAAATTTACCTGTATGATACAACATCAGACGTTATATATTGTTACCAGTGTATCCTGTATGATCATCAGTTATATATTGTTACCAGTGTATCCTGTATGATCATCAGTTATATATTGTTACCAGTGTATCCTGTATGATCATCAGTTATATATTGTTACCAGTGTATCCTGTATGATCATCAGTTATATATTGTTACCAGTGTATCCTGTATGATCATCAGTTATATATTGTTACCAGTGTATCCTGTATGATCATCAGTTATATATTGTTACCAGTGTATCCTGTATGATCATCAGTTATATATTGTTACCAGTGTATCCTGTATGATCATCAGTTATATATTGTTACCAGTGTATCCTGTATGATCATCAGTTATATATTGTTACCAGTGTATCCTGTATGATCATCAGTTATATATTGTTACCAGTGTATCCTGTATGATCATCAGTTATATATTGTTACCAGTGTATCCTGTATGATCATCAGTTATATATTGTTACCAGTGTATCCTGTATGATCATCAGTTATATATTGTTACCAGTGTATCCTGTATGATCATCAGTTATATATTGTTACCAGTGTATCCTGTATGATCATCAGTTATATATTGTTACCAGTGTATCCTGTATGATCATCAGTTATATATTGTTACGAGTGTATCCTGTATGATCATCAGTTATATATTGTTTCCAGTGTATTCTGTATGATCGTCAGACAGTTATCATATATTTCTATAGCAGTGTTGCCATCGTTATCGATTTTAACTATATGGTCAATGCAGTGTTACCATATACAACTCTGTTAATTGGTGTCATTGTTTCTGTGTAACCATTAGATATTTACCACATATAACATAGTGCCTTGGTGTAACTGTTACCAGTTTATTCTATATGATCATGAGACTAATTCCACATAAATCCTTAAACATTGTTGCCATTGTTACCAGTTGATTGTATGTTATCATTACAGTGTTACCACAATCAATCATGAACATACATTGGTGTCAGTGGCGCCAGTTGTTATTGTGTAACAGCTACACTCTTACCTAAACAAAGCAAAACAAAAAAAAAATAAAAACATTAAGAAATCGAACAAAAGGGAAACCTACTTATAACTCGTTAATTTTCCGAGGGTTGTCAGACATGTAGAAGTGTTCTCCTGAAACACCTGTCTTCCTCTGAGGGTTGTCAAACATGTAGAAGTGTTCTGCAACAACTGTCTTCTTCTGAGGGTTGTCAAACATGTAGAAGTGTTCTCCTGAAACAACTGTCTTCCTCTGAGGGTTGTCAAACATGTAGAAGTGTTCTCCTGAAACAACTGTCTTCCTCTGAGGGTTGTCAAACATGTAGAAGTGTTCTCCTGCAACACCTGTCTTCCTCTGAGGGTTGTCAAACATGTAGAAGTGTTCTCCTGCAACACCTGTCTTCCTCTGAGGGTTGTCAAACATGTAGAAGTGTTCTCCTGCAACAACTGTCTTCCTCCAAGTTTTATGTGGATACATTTGTGTTATTATGTCTCAACTAGTAACTGTCTTTCTCAGTCTTCACTGTACATTACTTTTTCCTCAGTGTTATACTAAAGCTTCAGTTATATTGATATTACTTATAATTGCTTAACGTAGTTCTTTATTCATTACCGTCAGTGTGCTGCTATCTTCAACGTTCTGAATGTTTTCTTTTTCGTTCATCTGTCAAGTAGAAAGATAAAAATCAAACAAATAATAAACAGTTATCTGTCAAAAATATATATTCTCAAGAAACATAAACAAGTACAGCAGACCGTTATATTTCGTGGTTTCATTTGGCACGTTTTGGTTATTGCACTATTGAAAAATTGTGGCACAATTTTATACAACACTTCGTAAAATTAACTGAACACGGTTTGGTTTGTGGGAGAGGAAAAAATCTGAAGCATCGCCCATGGGATACTTCCCCAACACAGCTAGGAGCTAGCTGTGTTTATTATTATGTTTGTGGATTCAGTTTAGATCTTTTAATTGCTATATATTGTATCTGCCAAGCAATCATGGTACCTAGTAGGCATACAAGTGTTGCAGAAAGTGGCAAGAGAAGGTTCAAACATTTAAGTCTAGGAGTTATGAAGAAAATGAAGATAAAGAAGCTTAAGAGTGGCTCATGTGTGGTGGATATAGTGAGGGTCTATGGCCTTAATGAAGTGTTAGTTCCTACAATTAAGAAGAATGAGGTGAATATGAGCTTATGTAATGAATAACCCAGGATGTCATCTCATGAAAAGAATGGCATGTAGATCACAATAAGTAAATAAAACTGAAAACTTGTTGCTTGAGTGAATCGAACTAAAAACAAAGAAAGGTGCACCACTTAATTTCATCTCTTCAAGGGGGAAGGAGGATCCTTGTAGTGGTGAAGAGGATTCTGGTCTGAGGAATTGGACCTTTAAGTCTTCTTCCTCACACCAAATCTAATTACCCCCCAATCCTCCCTTGCCTATCCTATCCTCCCCATCCTCCCCTTTCTTCTCCCTTCCTCCTCCAGTTAACCATCCCCTTTTCCCCATCCCATTTGTAGCATCTGGGGTCCTTCCCTCTGACTTTATGGTTTCTAGGTAAGGGGAAGTGTGCCTTGGCTCATCCTACTTCATGAGGTTTCTCGGGTGTGGTGTAGTTTGTCATGGAGTCTGGATTATTTGGAGGTGCCCTGCTCTCTTCGTGAATTTCTGAGAAGTAGGCGGGGTGTCCTGCAGGTGATGGGTATATCTCCAGAGGCTGCCTGTTAGTCCTTGGAGGTGGCAGCCGAAGGAGGTATGGTTTGTGGCAGGTTTCCAACCGCCCTCTCTTTTGTCTGCTTAGGTGGCTTGGAAGAAGTGAGGTTGCTATCCTGGAGCATTTGTTTACTGGCATGAAGGGTGGGGTATGGCACAGGTTCCATGCTGCATCTGCACTGGTTGTGGTTTCGAGGTCCTTTTGGATGAGAGGAGGAACTTCGACCTTCATGCCTTCTAACGACTGTCCCTCCACTGTCCCTCTTTTTCTTCTTTTTTTTTTCTTTCCTTCTATTTTTTTCGTAAAATAATAATAAGAAGAAAGAAGTCCTATCATCATGGAGTCTTCATTCTGTGATAACCCTCTTCCTCCCAGGCCCCTACTTGTTACCACATCCTGTTCTGACTTGGCTTCATTATTGGACCATTCTCTGGACTCTTCCCATACCCCTGTATCTTCTGCTGGTGACACTTCATCACCTGCTCCAGGTGCTGGGGCTCAGCCCATTTCTGTCAGTGCCTCTGCCTCTTGCATGCCTCTATGTGTCTGGCTTCCACAATATGGTGAGACAGTTTTCGGGTCACCCACCTACCTTAGGTTGGGCTGCCCACGGTTACTACCTGGAGTTTACCTGGAGAGAGTTTCGGGAGTCAAACGCCCCCGCGGCCCGGTCTGTGACCAGGCCTCCTGGTGGATCAGCGCCTGATCACCAGGCTGTTGCTGCTGGCTGCACGCAAACCAACGTACGAGCCACAGCCCGCTGATCAGGAACTGACTTTAGGTGCTTGTCCAGTGCCAGCTTGAAGACTGCCAGGGGTCTGTTGGTAATCCCCCTTATGTGTGCTGGGAGGCAGTTGAACAGTCTCGGGCCCCTGACACTTATTGTATGGTCTCTTAACGTGCTAGTGACACCCTGCTTTTCATTGGGGGATGGTGCATCGTCTGCCAAGTCTTTTGCTTTCGTAGTGAGTGATTTTCGTGTGCAAGTTCGGTACTAGTCCCTCTAGGATTTTCCAGGTGTATATAATCATGTATCTCTCCCTCCTGCGTTCCAGGGAATACAGGTTTAGAAACCTCAAGCGCTCTCAGTAATTGAGGTGTTTTATCTCCGTTATGCGCGCCGTGAAAGTTCTCTGTACATTTTCTAGGTCGGCAATTTCACCTGCCTTGAAAGGTGCTGTTAGAGTGCAGCAATATTCCAGCCTAGATAGAACAAGTGACCTGAAGAGTGTCATCATGGGCTTGGCCTCCCTAGTTTTGAAGGTTCTCATTATCCATCCTGTCATTTTTCTAGCAGATGCGATTGATACAATGTTATGGTCCTTGAAGGTGAGATCCTCCGACATAATCACTCCCAGGTCTTTGACGTTGGTGTTTCGCTCTAAACGCATAAACGCATAAACTTTCCAGACCATTTACTGATAACGGTTCTTTGATGTCTAATCATTCTACCCAAAAACTACCTATGCAATACCCACTTCCCTTATGCACCATACATTTAAAAACATAAGAACATAAGAATGTAGGAACACTGCAGAAGGCCTACTGGCCCATACGAGGCAGGTCCTTATCAAAACGACATCTACATAAAGCTACTCAAAAAATAACTCCCGTACCCCATGACACCAATCAAACCCAGCCCCTCCCACTCATATATTTGTCCAGTCTCTTCTTAAAGCTACCCAAGGTCCTAGCCTCTATCACCCCACTGGGAAGACTGTTCCACGCATCTACAACTCTGTTAGAAAACCAGTACTTACCTATGTCCTTTCTAAATCTAAATTTATCCAACTAAATCCATTATTCCTGGTTCTTATCTGGTTCGACACCCTCAGTACTTTATTAATGTCTCCCTTGTTTATGCCCGTCATCCCACTTATACACTTCAATGATATCTCCCCTCATTCTACGCCTCTCCAGAGAGTGGAGATTTAAGGTTTTAAGTCTATTTACAAGTACGAAGTGGGCTAAATTCTTTTCCCTACAACCAGCATCTCCAACTGATTTTTCTTTCTGACCATAGTATTGGTAAGGCTCTTTTAAAACATGTTGGCCAGAATATATCCTTTCACTCTCTTTGATAGCGGTGTGTTCAGTGCTATAGTTCAGAATGCATAACAAGCTCATGATCTGTCCTATATTACTTCCCATAGATAACATTCCAATCACAGTTCACAAGCATGCTACTCTCAGTTCTTGCAGAAGTACAGTGGTTTACCACATACCATTGTACAGAGTGATTTTCTATCTTGTGGAAATTATATTTTAGAACATTTAGCCCTTCAGGTCCTTCCTCTTCTCAGAGTGGATACATATATCCTACCTGCTCATGGGCATAGACACTTTCCCAGTAACACCACCTGCTTAAATTTTGACTGCTGTGAACTCCCATGCTTTGTTTATATAGCGGGCCATCGCCTAGCCCTAGAGGTTCGTAAAGTGGTCCCTACTCACCAGCAGCGTCAAAATTGCTGGCACTATGGACACCTCACTAAATACTGCAGATCTTTGGCTGAGTGCCTGGTCTGTGATGCCACAGATCATACTGATGAATCTTGCAGTCTTCCCCACTTGTCTCAATTGCAATGAGCCTCATCCTTCTTTTTCCCACCATTGTCAGGTCTTTCGTAATGAACGAGAAATCCGTTGTCTTAGGAAGAGTGAAGGCCTTATTCAATGGCTGTCTCTTGACTCTGCCTGCAAGGAAATCTTCCTCATATCCCTTATTCATGAGTAGCTAGGAGACCTACAACCTTGGCAGTCCCACCACCTACCAGCTTCTCTGAGTTGTGTCTTCTGGGGTTACCCCTGTCTCTAATTCTTTTTGTAGATTTCCCTCTGAAAACCTCCACCTCCTTACCTATTTCTAGCTCTACTTCTCGCCTGGTAGTTTCTTAGTCTGCAAGGCCTTGCATGCCTGCGTCTTCTTCACTCCAGTACATACAATTCTCAACAGTTTTCCTTCTCAGTGCTTCGTTCTGACTCTCACGGTGGTGGAGGTTAACCCACTCCCCTCTCGTAGTCCCCTCTACTTCTGTTCTCCCCCCAGTCTTCTTCCCAAGTTACCTTCCAACCTCCTTCTTCTCCTGTTTCACCGCAGAACTCTTCTGCCCCCCACCAGTGCATCTCTCCAGGTTTATACTCCCTTCCCTTCTCAGACCTCTTTGGTTCCCTCCATAGTCTCCCCGATCTCTACTTGCTCTACCTCACCAGTCTCAGAAATCATGGTATCGGCATCTACCATATCTGCTGAGACACCTGACACTATCTCCAACTATATTGCTGAGACGAAACCCTCGATAGACACTGATGTGCCTCCTACCCCTTCTTATTTTTCATAACCCTCGCAGCAATCTTTTCCATCACAGCATTCTGATTCTTCTCTGCTTAAATGCTTACCGTTGCCTCGACACATTGACTTCAATGACCCTAATAACCCATAGATGGCCTCAGGGGTAACTGGGGAGAGCTCCAGGTGATGCTTTCTCAGTGTTCCTTGTATGTGTTGAGTTACAAGAGCCAAAAGTTCATTAAGCTGTTAATTGACCCGTTTTGGGCTATGTGCTGTTGCTTTCTTGTGGTCCCTTTCCTGGTGAATCATTTAATAAGAATGTGCTTCTTGTGCATGTTGGTATACCATATCGACAGGTCTTTGTTTGTTCTTTGCTGCATTATATTGTAGCCCGTATTTATATGCACAGATGGTATACCGTTTGCTGTCTATATCTCTCCACTTCTTGTGCATTATGAATCTCAGATGTTGCATTTTTGATGTCTTCTCTACTGCTGCCATTCTTGTTAGGTGATTTTAACACTCACCATCATCTTTGGGATGGGTCCTGCTGTGACTTTCGTAATGATCAGTTGGAGACTCTACTCACTTCTCATCCTCTTCATGTTTTAAATATGGATGTTCCCACCTATTTGACACTCCCACTCAGTCTCTCTCTTGCATTGATCTTTCTATCTGCTCCTTATCAATCACACTTGATTATGTTTTTTTTCTCCTGAATTTGCATGACAGTGATCACTTTCCTATTCTTCTTTCGTCTACCATGTATCCCGACCGCCTCATAGCCCTCTTTGCAATTTGGACCAGCGAACTGGGACTTATACTCTCATCTTGCCGCTTTTTGTGAGGATCATTCTTCATCCTCTATTGATGAACTAGTGCATCAGTTGTCGACCTTAGTTTTGACTGCAGCATCATGTTCTATTCCACAAACTTCAGGCAGGCATTCTCAGACATGCATGAATTGGTGGTCTCCTGCAGTGTGGTGCATTTGAAATGTGCTGCATAGATCTGTTATCACTATAATCAGACCTCAGATTGTCTCTTTGATTTTAAGTGGGCGAAGGCAGTTGCTCCCCACGTCATATGTGATGATAAATGCACTTGTTGGCAAGACTCTGTGTCTACCATTACCTCGACTTCCCCTATGTGTGTGGTTTGGAAGAAGGTACAGAAGTTGTGTGGCAAGAATACTCTGGACCCAGCTCCTGTTCTTGCGGAACCTCTTGAAGTTGCCACAGAAATCGGGAACTATCTTGTTCATGTCTCCTAAGGGCTTCACCTTTGTCCCTCATTTCTCATGTCTAAGTCTACCAAGGAGCAATCGCCCTTGGATTTCTCTTCTAATGGAATGAAGCCATGTGATGTACCTTCCACTCTACTAGAGTTAGAATCCATGCTTTGTACTTGCCAGTCATTGGCAGCTTGGCCTGATGATATTCATATCAGTTTGCTACAACATCTGCATTCTACAGCTCTTATAGTCCTTTCACATCTTTTCAATCTTATTTGGATGCGAGGGGTTCTTCTTCAACAATGGAAATCTGGCATTGTCCTACCATTTCACAAACCAGGCACCTCGGGGCTTGACACCTCTCACTATCATACCATTGCTCTGACCAGTGTAGTTTGTAAGGTGATTGAATGGTTGGTGAATAGACATTTCATGTGGCATTGGGAGTCTCAAAATAGTCTTTCTCCTCACCAATATGGCTTTCACAAGGGCTGCTCTACTTTGGACCCCTTGCTTCACTTAGATACATATGTGCGAAATGCCTTTGCTAACAAACACTGTCCTAGCAGTCATTTTTTGACCTTGAGAAGGCATGACACCACTTGGAGGTATAACATTTTAGCCCAAGCCTCTGCTGTAATCAACCAACCTTCATTACTGCTTTCTTATCTGACAGACATTTTCGTGTCCTTGTTGATGTCTCACTTTCCTTAGACTTTGTTCAAGCTAAGGGACTCACACAAGGTTGTCTCCTTAGCACTAACCTATTTCTCTTAGCTATTAGCTATAAATGACCTATGTGGAAATTTGTGGGACTGCCCCT
>NW_026474358.1:0-10491 GCF_026875155.1 Cherax quadricarinatus
TGGTGGGTTGTGGGGTGTGTGGTTGTGTGTGTGGTGTGTGTGTTGTGTGTTGTGTGTGTTGTGTGTGTTGTGGTTGTGGGGTGTGCGTGTGGTGTGTGTGTGTGAGAGTGTGTGGAGAGAGGTGTGTGTGTGTGTGTGTGTGTGTGTGTGTGTGTGGTGGTGTTGTGTGTGGTGGTGTATTCACTTTTTGTGGTTGCAGGGGTCGAGTCATAGCTCCTGGCCCGCCATTTCACGATTGCTACTGGTCCTCTCTCTCCCTGCTCCATGAGCTTTATCATCCCTCGTCTTAAAACTTGTATGGTTCCCCCCTCACTAGTCATTTTCTGGGGTTTTGCACGGCCGACTATCTATGACTGAAAAATATTCTAACATCCCTTTATTCATTGAGTCTTCAATTTCCCAATTGTGACTTTTGTTTCGGTCCCATCTCGGAACACCCGTCTTTGTCCCCCTTGCTGTTATGGCAGATTTTTATGTCGTTATCATGTCTCTCCGCCCTCCGTCCTCTAATGTCGTCGGGTTTTCCCCTTTAAACCCTTTTTCGTAGGACAACCCCCCTTTAATTTGGGGGGATGTCTTTTTGTAAATTAGCACTTTCTTTAATTTTTTTGACGGGGTTGACCGGGTGTGGTTTCCCAAAATGGTGCTGATTTCAGTATAGGCCTGACGAAATGGTGTACAGATTCTTGAACGATTCCTTCGGAAGATCGGAACGTATCCTTAGGTTTCCAGAGTGGGGCCTGCAGCGTTATCTGTTGATTGTGCCCCTCGGGAGATGTTTTCGGTGTTATACTCACCCCCAGACTTTTTTCCGAATGAGGTTTGTAGTTTTTGACCACCTAGACTGTAGTTTGCTCGGTTTCTTTGCCCTTCCCCATTCTTCTTACATTGGCGTTGTGTAAGAATGGTTATAATACCAAAAAGATGAAATTAAGAACAGTGCAAATCTGGGTATCTTTATTGTAGACTTTTTCGCCCCCCGTGGCTTTTCAATACAAATTCTGGGACATAAAAACTACATAAACTAACCCATTTTTTGGGAAGGACCTACTTCCACGGGGGAAAAATCCCGCTCCCAGTGACTAGCCCTCGTCTGCTACACCTGACGTTACTATTTAAGCGCCAGGTCCTTTCTTCGCTTAGAATCCCCAGACTATGGTGCTCTTGCCCCTACTCCAGGTTGAGGGATGATTACCTCTCTTTTGTTATGTTTATGTTTCAAGTTATGTCTAGAATTTTGTATTGAAAAAGCCATGGAGGCGAAAGTTACAATAAAGATACCCGATGTTGACTGTGTTTTAAATTTCCATTGGCAGTTGCTGGACCCGGAGCCTTTGTGGCCAGGCTTGTAGCCGTCAGGTCTTTTGTAGTCCTGCTGATCCTCGCCCGATTTTGATCCCCCTCATTAACTTACTCATTGAAACAAAGGGCATTTTGGTCCATCCCTTCCGTTATGTCATTATATATACCCAAAAACAGCACAGGGCCCAGGGGTGACCCCCGTGGAACCCCGCTTGTTACAGGCGCCCACTCTGAACCTCGCCACGTGTTTGTGGGTGGTGTACTCACGTTATGTACTCACCTATTGTGGTTGCAGAGGTCGAGTCATAGCTCCCACCCCGACTCTTCAGGGGGGTACTAAAATTTACCTCTTCTGTCCTGATTTTGTCATACTCTTCTTAAAGCTATTTTGGACTTGCTTCCCCTACTTCACTCTTAGATTATTCCCAAATTCCCGACAACTCTAAGATTAAAGAAAAAACTTCCTAAATCCCTAGATCATCTGGGTTTTTAGTTTAAATTTTGTCCCCTTGTTTTCTGTACCCCTTCTGAAACATTCGTCCTTGCCACTTTGTCAGTGCCTCTTAGTTTTTTACGTTGTTATATGTCCCCCCCTATTCCCCCTATCCTCTAGTGTCATGGTTGGTTTCCCCTTAACCTTCCTCTAAGACAACCCCTCGTTCCGGGTAATCGTGTTGCAAATTTTACACTTTCTCCAAAATTTTTTTTACGTGTTTGACTAAGTGAGGGTTCAATCTGGCGCTGCATATTCCGTATGGCCCTTTCGTACACTGGTACAAATGGTGAAAGATCCTTATCAGATGTCTAAAAACCAAATTTAGGTTTGCCAATCTCCCATTTGTGCAGCAGTTATTTGTTGATGTGTGCCTCGGGGAAAGTTTTGTTATGATGCTACCCAAGATCCTTTTCTTTAACTAAAAGTTTGAGCTGTTTGGGTTTTCCCAACCCGTACTCCTTGCGGTTTCTGGTCCTTCCCCCAAACTTATGACCTTACACTACTGGGGGTTAAACCCCAGGAGCCATTTGTCGGACCATACTTGTAGTTTGTCCAGATCCCCTTGTAATCTTAACTGATCCTCTCCCACTTGTATTCTCCTCATCAGTTTCACATCATCAGCGAACAGTGACACTTCTGAATCTATTCCTTCCACAATGTCATTCACGTATACAAAAACAGCACCGGGCCTAGGACTGACCCTTGTGGAACCCCACTCGACACATTCGCCCACTCCGACACTTCAGCGCGTACCAACACACATTGTTTCCTTCCTGTCAGGTATTCCCTGATCCATTGCAGTACTTTCCCCTTTATTCCTGCCTGCTCCTCTAATTTTTGCACCAGTCTCTTGTGTGGTACTGTGTCAAAAGCCTTCTTGCAATCTAAGAAGATGCAATCTACCCATCCCTCTCTCTCATGTCTTACTTCTGTTACATTATCGTAGAACTCAAATAAATTTGTGGCACAGGATTTCCCATCTCTGTAGCCATGCTGACTGTCATGTATGAGCCCAATCTTTTGAATGTGTTCCACTACTTTTCTCCTGATAATCTTTTCCACGACTTTACGTACTATACAAGTCAGTGACACTGGTATGTAGTTTAATGCTACCTGACTGTCCCCTCTCTTAAAAATTGGAACTACATGTGCTGTCTTCCACGCCTCAGGCAACTGCATTGTTTCGATAGATTTACTGAAGATTGCTGCTAATGGCACACACAGTTTCTCTGCTCCCTCTCCCAGTATCCATGGAGATATGTTATCTGGGCCCACCGCCTTTGAGGTATCGAGTTCGTCTAGCAGTTTCTTCACTACCTTGGTTATGTGTATTGTGTCCAGCACCTGCTGGTGCACACTACCTCCACAGTTTGCTGGAAGCATTGCTGACTCTATTGTGAATATTTCTCTAAATCTTTTGTTTAGTTCATCACACACTTCTTGGTCACTCTTCGTGAGCTCCCCTCCTTCTTTCCTCAGCCTGATTACCTGGTCCTTGACTGTTGTTTTTCTCCTAATGTGACTGTATAACAACTTTGGTTCAGATTTGGATTTTGATGCTATGTCGTTCTCGTATTGCCTCTGGGCCACTCTCCTTATCCTTGCATATTCGTTTCTGGTTCTTCTGCTCATCTCCTTGTTTTCTTGAGTCCTTTGCCTTCTATACCTTTTCCATGCTCTCGCACATTTGGCTTTGGCCTCTTTACACCTTCAATTAAACCATGGGCTCACTCTGGTCTTACCATTTTTTCTGTTGCCCTTTGGTATGAATCTTTCCTCTGCCTCCCTGCACTTAGTGGTTACTATTTCCACCATTTCATTTACTGTCTTTCCATCTAGTTCTCTTTCCCACTGCACTTCATGCAGGAAACTTCTCATTCCTATGTAGTCCCCTTTTTTGAAGTTTGGTTTCTCTCTTTGTTCTCGTGCTACTGCATTCTCCACTGTTAACTCAACAAGATATTCAAAACTCAGGACATCATGATCACTATCGCCAAGGGGTCTTTCGTGGGTGATATCCTTTATGTCTGAACTATTCAAGGTGAATATGAGATCCAGCTTTGCTGAAACATCCTCTCCTCTCTCTCTGGTTGTATCCCTAACATGTTGATGCATGAAGTTCTCCAATACAGTCTCCAACATCTTAGCCCTCCATGTTTCTGGTCCCCCATGTGGCTCTAGGTTTTCCCAGTCAATCTCTTTATGATTGAAATCCCCCATTATAGGCAATTTTGTCCTACCCATATGAGCCCTTCTGGCCACTTCAGCTAGTGTATCCACCATTGCCCTATTGCGCACATCATTCTCTTCTCTTGTTCTCCTGCTGTTAAGTGGTGGGTTATACATCACTGCTATCATCACCTTTGGACCACCAGTCTGAAGTGTTCCTACAATGAAGTCGTCTGTTTCCCTTTTTTCCATTCCTCCCATCTCCTCAAAACTCCACTGTTTTTTTATGAGCAATGCTACTCCTCCCCCTCCTCTGTTCTCTCTGTCTTTCCTCATAATCTGATATCCAGGTGGAAAAATTGCATCTGTTATCATCCCTGCAAGTTTTGTCTCTGTTAGTGCTATAATGTCAGGTGATGCATCAATGATGCGTTCTTGCCACTTTAGCTTCCTTTCCATTACTGTATTTTGGGAGATGGAAGAGGAAGGTGCAGGCTGGGTGGGTGGGAGGCAGGGCACAATATTATGGGAGGCTGCTGTGACTGTGGAATTAGTGCTTAGGGGAGTGGTGGCTATGGAGTGAGGTTCGTTTCTGTTTACTGTGTTTGGTTGATATGTGGTGACAGGGGTTGAGAGGTTTCTGTAAGCATTTATGTTTGTTAGGTAAGACACATATGCAACAGTTAGGTATCTTTATTATGAAACGTTTCGCCTACACAGTAGGCTTCTTCAGTCGAGTACAGAAAAGTTGATAGAAGCAGAAGATACTTGAAGACGATGTAATCAGTCCATCACCCTTAAAGTTTTTGATGGACTGATTACATCGTCTTCAAGTATCTTCTGCTTCTATCAACTTTTCTGTACTCGACTGAAGAAGCCTACTGTGTAGGCGAAACGTTTCATAATAAAGATACCTAACTGTTGCATATGTGTCTTACCTAACAACCTGTCGGTATTTTATACCATTTTAATGTTCAAGCATTTATGTTTAATGTTTCCCCAAAGGCTGAGTTTTCCTGTCTGTCGTTGCCTGCCCTGTCTCTCTTTCCTTCCACTGGTTCTGTCTTGCTCTCACTTTCAGTTGTTTCCTTTCCTTTCGTGTTCTGTCTCGATTGAGGAACGCTTTTTGATAGTCTGGAGACTCCTTTAACAGTGGTTTCTGTTGTAGTATCCTGTTCCGTACCACATCTGTTTTGAATGTCAATCTGATTGGTCGATTTTTTTCCCTTGAATACCCCCCAAGTCTGTGAAAATTTTCTACCTGATACATGTCCCTCTCTCCTGTTATTGCAATGATGTTCTTAATCTCTGTTTTTTCCCAATGCTTTCTTTCATCATAGGTCTGCCCTTCAGCCTCCTAAAGCCCATGAATAATTATTGATCTCTCCCTCTCCTCTTCCCATTTCTTTTCCCTCTGTAACTCTGGATCTGATTTAAGCATCTCCTTTGCTGTTTCCCTAATCATCTCCCAGACACCATGATGGCCTGATATTATTGCTGCAAAAGACTACTTAGATCCATCCCCTCCTTCAGCCCCCTCACTGCCTGCTGATAAGAACATAAGAACATAAGAATGTAGGAACACTGCAGAAGGCCTACTGGCCCATACGAGGCAGGTCCTTATCAAAACGATCTCTACCTAAAGCTACTCAAGAAATAACTCCCGTAACCCGTGACACCAATCAAACCCAGCCCCTCCCACTCATATATTTGTCCAGTCTCTTCTTAAAGCTACCCAAGGTCCTAGCCTCTATCACCCCACTGGGAAGACTGTTCCACGCATCTACAACTCTGTGAGATTAAGACACATGTGCAACATCTGGTACTTTATTGTAGACGTTTCGCCATCCAGTGGCTTTATCAATACAAATTCTAGGACATAACTTGAAGACAGTAGAACTATGTACAGAGTACATAGTACAGAGTAGGTGCGAAGAGCACCATAGTCGTGGAGACATAGTTCTACTGTCTTCAAGTTATGTCCTAGAATTTGTATTGATAAAGCCACTGGATGGCGAAACGTCTACAATAAAGATACCCAGATGTTGCACATGTGTCTTAATCTCATCTTGTCGGTATTGTATACCATTCGTACACATCTACAACTCTGTTAGAAAACCAGTACTTACGTATGTCCTTTCTAAATCTAAATTTATCCAACTTATATCCATTATTCCTGGTTCTTACCTGGTTCGACACGCTCAGTACTTTATTAATATCTCCCTTGTTTATGCCTGTCATCCACTTATACACTTGAATGATATCTCCTCTCATTCTACGCCTCTCCAGTGAGTGGAGATTTAAGGCTTTAAGTCTATCTTCATACGGGAGGTTCCTTACATAGTAAATCATTTTAGTCATTCTTCTCTGTATGTTCTCTAATGAGTCTATGTCCATCCTGTAGTAAGGAGACCAAAACTGAGCAGCATAATCTAAATGAGGCCTCACTATTGATGTATAGAGCTATAAAATAACTTTTGGACTTCTGTTACTTATACTTCTTGAGATAAATCCAAGTAATCTGTTGGCCTTGTTGCACACACTAGGCACTGCTGTCTTGGTTTTAGATTTCTGCTTACCATGACTCCCAAGTCTTTTTCACATTCTGTATGATCAAGCTCTACTTCACCTAGATTATAGCTTCGAGGGTTATTTTCATTACCAAGGGCAAGTACCTTACACTTATCCACATTGAACTTATCCCATTTCAGTCATCTTGCTCCTTTCGGACCTCATCTTTAGATCCTGCTTCAGCACATCCATTTCTTTCTCCAATCTCTGTATCTTTGCCTCAGCTACTACAGCTCGTGATTCCCACTTCTTGCTCTCTGCAGATATTTTCTCTAACATGTTATTGCAAAGCTCGTTTAACCTTTTCTCCCATTGTTGTTCCATTTTGTTCTTGAGCCGTTCTACCCATTCTTCCTTTTCCAACCAGCCATCATCGGTTCCCTTGCCTTTACGTCCTCCCTTTTGAGCGCCCATTTTGTTTTTATCCTGTTGGGATGTTCTAGCTGCTTCAGCTTATCGTAAAAATGTGTGTGTGTGGTGGGGGGATTTATGAGCTAATGTGTTTGGTTATGTTAGTGTGTGTGTACTCACTCACCTAGTTGTACTCACCTAGTTGAGGTTGCAGTGGTCGAGTCCGAGCTCCTGGCCCCGCCTCTTCACTGATCGCTACTAGGTCACTCTCCCTGAACCGTGAGCTTTATCATACCTCTGCTTAAAGCTATGAATGGATCCTGCCTCCACTACATCGCTTCCCAAACTATTCCACTTGCTGACTACTCTGTGGCTGAAGAAATACTTCCTAACATCCCTGTGATTCATCTGTGTCTTCAACTCCCAACTGTGTCCCCTTGTTGCTGTGTCCCATCTCTGGAACATCCTGTCTTTGTCCACCTTGTCAATTCCTCTCAGTATTTTGTATGCCGTTATCATGTCCCCCATATCTCTCCTGTCCTCCAGTGTCGTCAGGTTGATTTCCCTTAACCTCTCCTGGTAGGACATACCTCTTAGCTCTGGGACTAGTCTTGTTGCAAACCTTTGCACTTTCTCTAGTTTCTTTACGTACTTGGCTAGGTGTGGGTTCCAAACTGGTGCCGCATACTCCAATATGGGCCTAACGTACACGGTGTACAGGGTCCTAAACAATTCCTTATTAAGATGTCGGAATGCTGTTCTGAGGTTTACCAAGCGTCCATATGCTGCATCAGTTATTTGGTTGATGTGCGCTTCAGGAGATGTGCCTGGTGTTATACTCACCCCAAGATCTTTTCCCTTGAGTGATGTTTGTAGTCTCTGGCCCCCTAGACTGTACTGTGTGTGTGTGTGTGTGTGTGTGTGTGTGTGTGTGTGTGTGTGTGTGTGTGTGTGTGTGTATGTGTATATGTGTATGTGTGCATGTGTATGTGTGTGTGTGTGTGTGTGTGTGTGTGTGTGTGTGGGTGTGGTGTGTGTGTGTGTGTTTGTGTGTGTGGTGGGGGGGGCTTAGAAAACACTTATCATCTGTTGACTGGGGTAACGAAGAGAGCTATCAATATGACAGTTTTTGAACACAATACATGCTGCTCAAAGAACGTTTATCCCTTATAAGGAAATTAGATCAAATAGAAATGACCCAAAATGGATGAATAATAGGCTGAAATATCTACTAGGGCATAAGAAAGGAATTTATAGGCGTAAACAAAAGAGGCGAGGGTCATCTTATGAATCAGTATATTGACATTAAGAGGGACATTAAAAAGGGGATAAGAAAAGCTAAAAGGGGCTATGAAATTAAAGTTGCTAGGGATTCTAAAACTAACCCAAAAAGTTTTTTCCAGGTATATAGAACAAAAGTCAGAGATAAGATAGGTCCCCTTAAAAATAACTATGGGCATCTTACTGACAAAGAGAATGAAATGTGCTCGATTTTAAATAATTATTTTCTCTCGGTTTTTACACAGGAAGACACTAATAATATTCCGGTAATTAATTTTTATAGTGGATCAGAAGATAAATTATGTAACATCACAGTCACTAGTGAAATTGTTGTGAAGCAGATAGACCGACTGAAGCAAAATAAGTCACCGGGTCCTGATGAGGTTTTTTCAAGGGTTCTTAAGGAATGCAAAATGGAAGTCTGTGAACCATTAACTAATATTTTTAATTTATCTCTTCAAACAGGTGTAGTGTCTGATATGTGGAAGATGGCTAATGTAATTCCTATTTTTAAAACAGGGGACAAGTCATTACCGTCAAATTACCGCCCAATAAGCCTGACCTCAATTGTAGGCAAGTTGCTAGAGTCAATTATAGCTGAGGTTATAAGAAGCCATCTCGATAAGCATAGCTTGATTAATGATACTCAGCATGGATTCACAAGAGGCCGGTCTTGTATAACTAATTTATTAACTTTCTTCAGTAAAGCTTTTGAGGCTGTTGACCACGATAAAGAATTTGATATTGTTTACTTAGATTTTAGTAAGGCATTTGATAGAGTTCCGCACCAAAGACTGTTGAAGAAAGTAGCAGCTCATGGCATTGGGGGAAGGGTGCTCTCGTGGGTCGAGTCATGGCTCACAGACAGGAAGCAGAGAGTGTCCATAAATGGGGTTAAAAACCGAATGGGGATCAGTAACAAGTGGCGTTCCACGGGGACAGTCTTGGGCCCTTGTTGTTTATAATATAATCAATAAATCTTGATAAAGGAAATTGCAGTGAATGAAAAATTTTTCGCCGAACACAAGATGGGTAGATAATTGATTCAAACTAGATTTTGGGGAACTTCAGAGGTTTTAGACAAACTCACTTTTGGGTCAAAAAAGTGGCAGATGCATTTCAATGTAAAAAATGCAAGGTTCTAAAGCTCGGGAGTGTGCCTTTATAGTTAAATAAGTAAACTTAGCCATACAATTGCGAAAAGGACGGGGGGTTATGGTAACAGCAACCTTAAACCAAGACAGCAATCCTAAGCGTACGTAAAAAGGGCAAATAGTTACGGGGTTTTATACAAGAATTAAGCAACAGAAGTCCAGGGGTCATACGCAGCTTTATGCATCTTAAAAGGCCTCCCCTGATTATCAGCTCAATTTTGGTCCCATACTACAGAATGGACAAAAATTTCGTTAAAAACATTCAGCGAGGAGACTAAATTAATACATAGCATTAGAAATCTTCCTTTTAAAAAGATTGAAGACTTTAAGTTTTTTTATTCACTTGTTAAGAAGAATAGGGGGACCTGATTTGAAGTGTATAAGTGGAAGAAGGCATTAATAAAGGGGGTATTAACAAGGTCTTGAGGAATAAAACTCTCCAAGAAAACCCCAGTAATGGGTTTAAAATTTAAAAAAGTTTTTGATTTTGAAAGGAATAGGGAAAATTTGGTTTTTTAAATAGGGGAGTTTATGATGGAACAGCCCCACCTATTTGGGTTTTTTTGAGGCAAGCTTTGGGTAGTTTTCAATTTAGGTTGGGTAATACATAGTGGGAGGGTTTGGATTTTAGGGGACTTGCACATCGAGCTTGTTTTTTTTGGGTCGCATTGAAAATGGGGTTTGGGCAAATGTTTGTTAGTGGGATGAAAATTTTAAAGGACCTGCCTATATGGGCCAAAAGGGTGCTGCGTGTTCCTCCTTTCTTATTTCTTAGTATGTGTGTGTTTTTGTGTTTGGTTTGGGGGTGTGGGGGTTGTGTGGTTTTCGGTGTTGTAAAAACTGAAAACAAACCTCCCCCCCATTTTCGTATGCGCACGTCTTTAAGCCACCCCCAAAAACCGCCATGCATACATAGGGTAGAAATTAAAAAACGTAATGACACGATTTTCAAATAAACCAAACCCCCCCGGCCGGGGTTGAACCCGCGGGCATAGATCTCAAAACTCCACCCCTCGCGTTTTGCCACTAGACCCGCTAGCCACAATAAGATTTATTTCCCAAATAGGGATATTTTCTCCCATAGGGAAAATTACACAGGGGACCTCTGGACCACAAAAACAAGTTTTTTTTCGACAAAACTCCACAGCGTGGCCGTGACGAACCCCT
>NW_026474359.1:0-11001 GCF_026875155.1 Cherax quadricarinatus
CTTCCCTATCAGACATACACTGTTTGAAGAGATAAATAAAAATATTAGTTAATGGTTCACAGACTTCCATTTTGCATTCCTTAGAACCCTTGAAAAAAACTCATCAGGACCCGGTGACTTATTTTGCTTCAGTCGGTCTATCTGCTTAAACAACCATTTCACTAGTGACTGTGATGTTACATAATTTATCTTCTTCTGATCCACTATAAAAATTAATTACCGGAATATTATTAGTGTCTTCTTGTGTAAAAACCGAGAGAAAAAAATTATTTAAAATCGAGCACATTTCATTCTCTTTGTCAGTAAGATGCCCATAGTTATTTTTAAGGGGACCTATCTTATCTCTGACTTTTGTTCTGTATACCTGGTATAAAAATGGTATAAAATACCGACAGGTTGTTAGGTAAGACACATATGCAACAGTTAGGTGTCTTTATTTCGAAACGTTTCGCTTACACAGTAGGCTTCTTCAGTCGATTACAGAAAAGTTGATGGAAGCAGAAGAGACTTGAAGACAATGTAATCAGTCCATCATCCTTAAAGTTTTGAGGTGGTCAGTCCCTCAGTCTGGAGAAGAGCATTATTCCATAGTCTGAAACAATATGGAGTTGAAGAGACAGGATGGAGCCTTATATAGCGCCAGGAGGTGAGATGTAGGTCACTAGTAGAACGCAGATGTTGGGAGGTCAGTTCCCTCTCAAATCCAGCCGTTCTCACTAGTAGAGGTTGTCGAAGTTTATTTCAGGTCTGTACCAAGATACCCTTGTGTTGCAGTGTCTGACAGATTGAACATTAAAATGGTATGAAATACGGACAGGTTGTTAGGTAAGACACATCTGCACCAGTTAGGTGTCTTTATTTCGAAACGTTTCGCCTACACAGTAGTCTTCTTCAGTCGAGTAGCATAAGAACATAAGAAAGGAGGAACACTGCAAGAGGCCTGTTGGCCCATAATAGGCAGGTCCTTTACAATTCATCCCACTAACAAAACATTTGCCCAACCCAATTTTCAATGTCATCCAAGAAATAAGCTCTGATGTGAAAGTCCTACTCAAATCCAACCCCTCCCACTTATGTACTTATCCAACCTATATTTGAAACTACCCAAAGTCCTAGCCTCAATAAACCAACTAGGTAGACTGTTCCACTCATCAACTACCCTATTTCCAAACCAATACTTTCCTATGTCCTTTCTAAATCTAAACTTATCTAATTTAAATCCATTACTGCGGGTTCTCTCTTGGAGAGACATCCTCAAGACCTTATTAATATCCCCTTTATTAATACCTATCTTCCACTTATACACTTCGATCAGGTCTCCCCTCATTCTTCGTCTAACAAGTGAATGTAACTTAAGAGTCTTCAATCTTTCTTCATAAGGAAGATTTATAATGCTATGTATTAATTTAGTCATCCTACGCTGAATGTTTTCTAACGAATTTATGTCCATTCTGTAATATGGAGACCAGAACTGAGCTGCATAATCTAGGTGAGGCCTTACTAATGATGTATGAAGCTGCAGTATGACCTCTGGACTTCTGTTGCTTACACTTCTTGATATAAATCCCAGTAATCTATTTGCCTTATTACGTACGCTTAGGCATTGCTGCCTTGGTTTAAGGTTGCTGCTCACCATAACCCCCAAGTCCTTTTCGCAATCTGTATGGCTAAGTTCTACATCATTTAACTTATAAGTACTAGGGTTATGGGCACTCCCAAGCTTCAGATCCTTGCATTTATCTACATTGAACTGCATCTGCCACTTTTCTGACCAAGAATAGAGTTTGTTTAAATCCTCCTGAAGTTCCATAACATCTTCATTTGAATCAATTATCCTACCTATCTTTGTGTCATCGGCGAATTTGCTCATATCGCTAGTAATTCCCTCATCAAGATCATTGATATATATTATAAAAACAACGGGCCCAAGATTGATCCCTGTGGAACGGAACGCCACTTGTTACAGATCCCCACTCGGATTTAACCCCATTTATGGACACTCTCTGCTTCCTGTCAGCGAGCCATGACTCGATCCACGAGAGCACTTTTTCCCCAATGCCATGAGCTGCCACTTTCTTTAACAGACTATGGCGCGGAACTCTATCAAAAGCCTTACTAAAATCTAAGTAAATAATATCAAATTCTTTATCGTGGTCAACAGCCTCAAAAGCTTTACTGAAGAAAGTTAATAAATTAGTTAGACAAGACCGGCCTCTTGTGAATCCATGCTGAGTATCATTAATCAAGCTATGCTTATCGAGATGGCTTCTTATAATCTCAGCTATAATTGACTCTAGTAATTTGCCTACAATTGAGGTCAGGCTTATTGGGCGGTAATTTGACGGTAACGACTTGTCCCCTGTTTTAAAAAATGGAATTACATTAGCCATCTTCCACATATCAGACACTACACCTGTTTGAAGAGATAAATTAAAAATATTAGTTAATGGTTCACAGAGTTCCATTTTGCATTCCTTAAGAACCCTTGAAAAAACCTCATCAGGACCCGGCGACTTATTTTGCTTCAGTCTGTCTATCTGCTTCACAACCAATTCACTAGTGACTGTGATGTTACATAATTTATCATCTTCTGACTGGTTTCAAACGGTTTCGTTGGACAATAAAGCAGACTGTAAACGGATTGGGTTGTAGGCGCCCTTATAAACACAAACATTAAATATAAATCAGGAACGTGCACGGTAAGATGTCCAATATACAAAAACAGTTAGAAACAGAAATACAAATAGCTAGAGCTTCATTTAAGGAGGTTATTAATAGAATATTCAAGAGGTTGCTAGTAGAATTGCAGAAAATCAACCATTCAAATCATTATGAAGCTGTGTGTAGTCTGTGGTCAGTCAAATAAACGGGCTTCCACATGGGTAAATTGGTGTCACGCCCCTTTTGCAGATATCCAAGAACTAGCTACAAGCAGTGTTAAAACACGGAAGTGTTTTTGGGTATGCCAAAATGAGATAAATATGTGGACTAAAATCACAAGGGAATTAAAAGAGGACAACATCAAAGCTGCTTTCATAGAAAACCTGGAAGCTTTCTACAACAGATGGGAACATAAAAAGTCTGGGCTGAATGGTACTGCCCTTGATACTGGCCATGTAGTCAGAAACTGTAAGGCTGGAGATGAAGTCCTGGTAGTCAGTAAATGTGGGGCTGATAGTGCTGTCCTGGGAGACAGTAATGGTGAAGCTGGAGGTCCTGTCCTGGGAGACAGTAATGGTGAAGCTGGAGGTGCTGTCCTGGGAGACAGTAATGGTGAAGCTGGAGATGCTGTCCTGGGAGACAGTAATGGTGAAGCTGGAGATTTTGTCCAGGTAGTCGGGAATTATACGCAGGAAGAATACATATAAATGACCTCATAGGGGACAGGAGCCATAGTAGGGAAACAAGTGTAGTCAAAGATAAGATAAAACCAATATTGCAAACTAGAAATACCGCAGGAAATAGCAAACAAGAGGACTCCACTAGCAATAGTGAGGATATATTACCAAAAACAACTGGTGGGAGCTCCATTGTTGGTGCTAGGGAGGATAGAAGTAAGACAGGGAAACATGCACCAACAGGGAATACAGTCACAGAAACCCAAGGCAAACGGAACCAAGCCTGTGCACATACTATGCACTTGGTATCTGCTGGCATGGGAAATCTGGAAAAACAGATGGGACGTGCACCTATGACCACCCTAGAAAATGCAATGTCCATATGACAACAGGAAAATGCAAACTACCTTCCTGTAAGCTTTTTCACCCTGAACTGTGTACCTCTTCAGTACAGGAAAGACTGTGCTATAACTTAAATTGCCAGGCATACCATCTAAAGAGGACAAAAAGATACAAAACATCCAGGCCATGGGAAAACCTGGGTAGCCACAGCCACTCAAGAGGGAGAGGTTTTTTAGTGCCAGGAAGGAAAAAAAACTGGCAGGAAATGGCAGAAATCGTACACCAAATTCAGTCATTCCTGGAGTGGAACCACAGTCGATGGCCTCCACTCCAAACCAACAGATACATATACTAATGCCGGAAAAAAAATCCTCCCCCCAGTACCAACAATACCACGAGTCCGATAACATTCTTCTTTGCAAATATACAGGGTGTAAAGCCAGCAACAAACAACAAAATACCTTTCATCCGTGGACTGCTTGCAGAGGCAAAGGCAATGTTCGTGGTTTTCACTGAGACCCACATAAAGGATCACTTGGACAACGAAATATGGATCCCAGGTTACAACCTATACAGATGTGACAGAGTGAACAGGCAAAAGGGGGGGGGGGGGGGTTGGCCTGTACATTGCAGAGTCACTTGTTTGCACAGAACTGCTTAATGCCTCAAATGATGTAGTGGAAGTTTTAGCAGTAAAGGTCGAGAACCAAACCTAGTCATTGTGGTAGTCTACAAGCCTCCGATGCAACATCCCAGCAATTCCAGGAACAGCTGTTTAAAAATTGACCACTGTCTGGAAAATCTTCCAGCTCCTGCACCCAACATCTTGCTCCTGGGGGATTTCAACTTAAGGCACCTAAAATGGAGGAATATAGCAAATAATTTTGTTGCAGTAATAACACCAGGAGGCAGCTCTGATGAAAACTCACACTCACGCGAGCTTTAAATCTCTGCACAAAATTCAATTTAAACCAGCAAATAATAGAGCCTACTAGACTGGAGAATACACTAGACCTCATCTTCACTAACAATGATGATCTGATAAGAAATGTCACCATATCAAAAACAATATACTCAGATCACAACATAATTGAGGTTCAGACATGTATGTGCGGAGCCCCAGACCAACATAATGAGACTAGTCACGAGGGAGCATTCACCAAATTCAACTTCAATAACAAAAACATAAAGTGGGACCAAGTAAAGCAAGTCCTAACCGATATAAGCTGGGAAGATATACTAAGCAACACAGACCCCAACTTATGCCTACAACAGATTAACTCGGTGGCACTCGATGTATGCACAAGGCTTATTCCTCTAAGGAAAAGGAGGAGTAGATGTAAAATAGAAAGAGACAGGCGCTCCCTTTACAGGCGACGGAAAAGAATAACAGAGCGGCTAAAAAGGTCAATATAAACTGAAAATGCGTAGGGAGACACTGGTCAGAGAAATAGCAAGCATCGAACTTAAGCTAAAAGAATCCTTTAGGAGTCAGGAATTGCGGGAAGAACTAAAAGCCATAAATGAAATCGAAAGAAACCCAAAGTATTTCTTCTCCTAGGCCAAATCAAAATCGAGAACAACGTCCAGTATTGGGCCCCTACTTAAACAAGATGGGTCCTACACAGATGACAGCAAGGAAATGATGAGCTACTCAAGTCCCAATATGACTCAGTTTTTAGCAAGCCGCTAACCAGACTGAGAGTCGAAGATCAAAATGAATTTTTTATGAGAGAGCCACAAAATTTGATTAACACAAGCCTATCCGATGTTATCCTGACGCCAAATGACTTCGAACAGGCGATAAATGACGTGCCCATGCACTCTGCCCCAGGGCCAGACTCATGGAACTCTGTGTTCATCAAGAACTGCAAGAAGCCCCTATCACGAGCCTTAGTAGTGTAACCTTGTCGATCTAGGAACACTGCCGGATTCCAGGATAATGACCATGGAAAAGAATGTGATAATGGGGGGTCTGCATAACCTTAGGGCTGTCAGGGTACAAGTTTAATATGTTTAATCATCCCCCAAGGGGATAGAGAGACTTATTCCTATGCATTACTAAGTAGGAACAGAAGTAGAACAAAGGATTCAGGTCACTGGGTGGCAGATTCCAAGATAAAGAGTGTGGAAAAGAATGTGATACTCGGGGACAGCATAACCTCAGGGCTGTCAGGGTACAAGTTTAATATGTTTAATCATCCCCCAAGGGGATAGAGAGACTTATTTCTGTGTATTACTAAGTATAAGAAGGTAGAAAATGATCACTTCTGACTCCCCAAACTCTATCACTCTGATAGATTGGAGAGGCAGTACAAAGGATTCAGGTGACTGGGTACAAGCTTGCAATCTCCGAGGGAGTTCCCCCCGGTCACTGACGCAAGTGCTACTTCTTCCCAACAACGACTGGTTCAAAGAATGCGGTAATGGAAGACAGCTTAGCCTCGAACTGTCAGAGGACTTAATAACTGGGTGGGGTCACCACGCATCCCCCAAAGGGGATAGAGAAGTTTATTTCCGTGATGGGAGGCTAGTACAAAGGATTCAGGTGCCTGGGTACGACTTAATAATTGGGTGGGGTCTCTGAGGGAGTGTTGCAGCCAGCCTGCTTCTTTCAGGGTCATCGGTGTGATTATCTGGCTGCGCTCGCTCTCCGGGTACATCGGGGGCATCTGTGTGAAAAAAGGATAATAACCTAATTTTTCAAGGGTGAAAAAAAAGTCTCTCTTAGCAAATATATTTATTAGTTAACATTACATTGTTTTATTCCTCCTCTCCCTCAGAACAGCTAGCTTCTAAGAGCATGAAACTACGAGCAGTGGCGGAAGATCTACCTCTCTCGTGTCGATGCTTGACCCTGGGGAAAAAATTTCTTACGGTGTTTTCTCTTCCCCGCCAAAGATTGCAACTGTCTCTCATCTCTAGTTCCTCTTCTTCTGTACTCCCTTCTTCATTACTGCTATTAGCTCCCTCGTCTTCCTCCACTTTGTCATCTGTTTTATCTTTAAATAATTTAAACTTTTGTTTCTCTCCGGCATCTGGATGACCATAGGATACAGAGTGATAGGTATCTAAGTAAAAGCGCTTATCATCAAATGAGCTAAGACCTCGTTTCCTAGTGGTGATAGTGGTCATCTGACCTTTTAAATTTCTAATTTGACTATATTGGAAGGTATGTTTAGAACCGTCTTCCAGCACACTTCTAAAGTTATTATGAGTTAATAATTGTTGTTCAGACTGAGGAACTCCTTTCGCAGCGATAGTGTTGTTATTATCTGCTAGCAGGATGCTATACATTTTGGGTTTAATGCAGACTATTCTGAAATAAGGCGGTCCCCCACCTCACTTTTAAGTAAGCCTAGAGATCCCTTCCTTGAGTCATTGTAGAGAGGATGATCTGTGGGGAAATTAGATGTGTCTATCCATTTCCTCAATGGTTCCTTACCGATTTCATCAGTAAGGTTTTTGATGCCTCTAAAACAGGCGATGACACTATCGGTATCTGAATAATTAGTTTTATTTTTGTCTTGGTATGTTTTCTTAAGAATCATATACCAAAAATGGTACAGCTTAAATTTGGCGAGTTCTAGTATCTGGTAGCCTATGTAATTAGGGTAAGTGAGTTTTATGGCTGGCGTCCCCCGTCGTAACCAATACTTTGTTTTCTGAAAGCTTTATGGCTTTCTTAAATAGTGGCTTACTCACCGCTCGCAAAAATGCTCCTGCTGATGTTATGAGCTTCGTTTTGTTGCATATTTTGATGGATTAAACAATGTCTTGCCGAATACAGAATTGGTCAACAATTGAAATAATCGCTGACAGTCTTTACTAGTGCTACTATTACGTTGCCTCACGTTCGTTTCAACAAAGCCCGCCAGATATTTTCCTTGTGAGAATTCATATATGCTATGAATTTTCTCAATTTGTAGACCTATCTCCAAGAACAACTGCAATAAAGGCAATGATATTAGGTAGTTTCGTTTGGGGAGATGGTCCCCCACTAATTTAGCATTTTACGGGTAGTTTTGATTACTGATTGCCAATAGCTGTTTGCTGTACTCAGATAGATCATCTAATGTTATCTGTTTGTGATAGAGACATAGTGGCAAGTCATCTGTGTAGCGAGCTAATTCTGGGGCTATTCCTAGAGTGTCTATAAGAAGCCAGTAACCTTTTATAGAGTCTTGAGGATTCTTCTGGAGAAGACCACCATTTGCGAGAAAACTCACCATTTCTGCGAGTGAGAGTTTTCGAATGTTTGCGTAGGGCAGCGCCTCAGTCATGCAAGAACCATAAAGAGAATTAAAATCCCAGTATAGCAAAAATTTACTTACTAAGTTTTTCTCATCAAAATTGGGATTAATGAACTGGTTATTGGCCTGAGCAAACGTCCTAACAGCAGTGGTGAAGCCGCCTCTTATATTAGACTGTATGATGTTATAAAGCTCCTGATCAGTAATTAATTCTAATTCCACTCCACTGGTTTTTAAGAAGGCATCATAGGCAAAGCCGGGGAGAGAAACATAGTGAACAACATCTAGATTATAGATGTTGTATAATAATCTCCTATGCAAGGTGAATATGTCAGCCAGAAGCCCTACATCACAGCTGAGATATACTAGGAGATAGCTCCTAGAGTTTGACAAGCTGTTTTCTCCCAAACCAGATGAGCATGATCGAATTCTTCTTGGCTAAATATGCTTCTTAGACAGAGACTGTAGAAAGCTCTTTTTGGGGGTAAAGTCTTCTCTTCGAGCCTTTCTGGGGAGCTGCAATATTCATAAGGAAACACTTGTTTGCCGGTTAATAAGCATCCCCAACTTTCGGGGGGTAGATGACTTATCATCGCCTCTGTGAATTTCAAGGGTGATTTTGAAGCTATGTGCGCCTGAGCCAAACTAGCCAAACCAGCGGACAAGAAGGCTAGACTATCCAGGAAACGTAGTGCTCCTATTTCTACCTTTAGGAATTTATATCCCTGTTTCATTAAAACATTGATTGGGGCTTTAACACTTAGTTCTTTAATTATCAAAGCCATATCATATGATAGGTTATGAATAATAACAGGCAAATATTTACCTGAATTTTTCTGCCTTAAATTGCAATTATTGCAGAGGGCTCCTAAATAATTAGCCTTAGGCATAAGATGGTCATGATGCCTCACCTTTGGTTTGGTAAGAGTAAAGTCCTGATGACAGAAGTTGCACTTCTTCTGTATGGCAAAATGTATATGCTGCTCCCTGGTCATATGAAGCGGATAACAGGGAGTGTTCATCTTTATCCAATCCCATAAAGACGAAAGTCTATCATACATATGATCAATACACTGTACCCCCCGATGGACATATCTATCTATTATAGTGTTATTTCTGTCTATCACTATATAGCCATAAGCTATTGCTACGTGTCTAGCTGTTATTACCCCCTCTGGCTTACGATTATCGAGGTAAGCTTCTAAATCCACAAAGGCAGTATGAGAGGGCAAGTAGCCCTTGTGAGTATTTTTGTATTTGCAAACGCTTCCAGCTGGGGGAAAAATCAACTTTTGTTGGTTGTCACATGAATTGAAGTGAGTTTTTAAGTTGCAAATGTCACTATATTCACTTAAACAATTCAAGCAAAAGTGCTTATTGCGTGAATGTTTTCTCGAGAAAATTCTCATATATTTCTGGAAGTGTTTGATTAAAGCTACATGAGTCTTTCCCAACAATAACAAGGGCACTACCAGTGAATATTTATTACTACCCCGACGACATAAAGTAGCATGATAGGTCCCTTCATGAGAAGTTAAGCAATAAATAAATATTGATATTTTGTTGTCAGACTCGAGTTTGTGGATGTCACTACCACTGGACAGGGAGAGTCACTCGCGAGTAATTGACAAATTTCTGAAGGCTATCACATCTAGATAAATATCGTCTGATTTTATACCAGCCCCAGCCAAGTCTACGACAGAAAAAGGCCACCAGACATTGAATAAAACAGCTATTTTTTACTCCTCTCGGGTTAAATATCTGATTTTTCCCTCGTAAAGATGTGGGATATTCTATATAGTCTCCTAGGTATCCACGCACTCCATTCTTGCATATTACAATATGAAAACCCTTTATATAATCTAGTATGAAGCCTGATCCCTCGCCCGATGAAATTTCAGTTTCTAATCGCGTGCTAAGGTACTCCCTCCATGACCGTAAGAGCCGAGATATATCATCTCGTGTAACTAGTTGCACGGGAAAAGTTATATAATGCTCACGACTGTCATCCTCTCCCAGTAGCGACTGTCTGCACAAAATAAGGCTCAGTTCGGCATAAATCCTAAGAGCATTTTCATAAAGTGCTCGTCCTTATAGAACAGTGATAAAATGCAATATATGCTGTATAAATGTTGTTGCGAAGGACTGAAGAAATAATATGGGGTCGTGTTTATGAGAGCCAGGAATTGAATATTTTATTCGGTGGAAGTGACCTTGAAAACATTCCGACTGATGTGTTATGTGAGGTTCCTCTGAAATGGAATCGTCTCCCATTTCACTCTCTTCCTCATCTGAACGAAAATTTTTTTTACCTGAAGTGAACCTTCGCTTAGCAGAGGAGGGGGAACCCAAGAAAGAGTAGTAATGATCCTTGGAAGAGGAGCTGTCACTTGTGGCGGCTGGTCTCCAAACACTGGGACCGGCAATCGGCTCGACTTGCTCTTGGGAGTGTTACGGTCGAAGATTCATCGGAGGACACAGACTGATCTGCATAATATAATTAGCGAAAGTTATTTATTATTCTTTTGTTTTAGTGTCATACTAGGTGTAGTGATACTGGTACTGTGGGGAGCAGCAGCAGGATAATACTGCACCACCTCTAGGGGCCCTTAACAACAACAACAGTTTGGTGTGTGTCATGGGCACCAACACATGGTGTGTGATTCTCTCCTACTTTATCCATTTATCAGCGATGCAGATTACATGGTGAGTTTAAATATGTGGCCTGTAGTTATAACTTTTCTCTTGACATATGCAAGACATCACCATCCCTGTAGAAGCTATTATTAGATGTACTAGTCATTATATTTTGTTGTTGCAGAAGTACTATGAAGATTCTATGTTCAATAAAGCCTAGAGATAAGGACTGTGTTTCTATCACAACAATTTATTGAACATAGAATCCTGGGCTACCTGGTGGTGATCCTGCGCTAGACTACATCACAACATGAGGCGTTTACTGAAACCTGAGAGGCTAGACTGTGACCCCAGCTTATCAATGGCTGCTCAGGAATGGAAGCACTGGTTTAAGACTTTCGAAACTTCTTGGAGCCCTTCCTAAAGAAGAT
>NW_026474360.1:0-10851 GCF_026875155.1 Cherax quadricarinatus
ACACCTGGAGGATCGTCGGAGGATCTCACGGTGGCCTGGTGGCTAAAGCTCACGCTTCACACACGGAGGGCCCGGGTTCGATTCCCGCGGGTGGAAACATTTCGACACGTTTCCTTACACCTGTTGTCCTGTTCACCTAGCAGCAAATGGGTACCTGGGTGTTAGTCGACTGGTGTGGGTCGCATCCTGGGGGACAAGATTAAGGACCCCAATGGAAATAAGTTAGACAGTCCTCGATGACGCACTGACTTTCTTGGGTTATCCGGGGTTAAAAATCCGAACAAAATCTTATCTTATCTTATCTTATCTTAACATTGTATCACTCGCATCTGTTAGAAAAATGACAGGATGGATAATGAGAACCTTCAAAACTAGGGAGGCCAAGCTCATGATGACACTCTTCAGGTCACTTGTTCTATCTAGGCTGGAATATTGCTGCACACTAACAGCACCTTTCAAGGCAGGTGAAATTGCCGACCTAGAAAATGTACAGAGAACCTTCACGGCGCGCATAACGGAGATAAATCACCTCAATTACTGGGAGCGCTTGAGGTTCCTAAACCTGTATTCCCTGGAACGCAGGAGGGAGAGATACATGATTAACCTGGAAAATCCTAGAGGGACTAGTACCGAACTTGCACACGAAAATCACTACGAAAGCAAAAGACTTGGCAGACGATGCAACATCCCCCCAATGAAAAGCAGGGGGTTCACTAGCACTTTTTAAGAGACCATACAATAAGGTCAGGGCCCGAGACTGTTCAACTGCCTCCCAGCACACATAAGGGGGATTACCAACAGACCCCTGGCAGTCTTCAAGCTGGCACTGGACAAGCACCTAAAGTCAGTTCCTGATCACCGGGCTGTGGCTCGTACGTTGGTTCGTGCAGCCAGCAGCAACAGCCTGGTTGATCAGGCTCTGATCCACCAGGAGGCCTGGTCACAGACCGGGCCGCGGGGGCGTTGACCCCCAGAACTCTCTCCAGGTACTTCAGGTATCTCCAGGTAACCTGGTTTCGAACCCTTCTGACGCGATCTTTCTCTGTATATACCTTACTTGTGGTGCATTGATAATAAAATATATATATATTTATATATATATATATATATATATAATATATATATATATATATATATATATTATATATATATTATATATATATATATATATATATAATATATATATATATATATATATATATATATAATATATATATAATAAATATATAATATACTAGCACTAGTGCTGAAGATAGAAATGAGACAGGAAAACACGCACCAGTAGGAAATACAGCCACAAAACACCAAGGCAAACAGAAACCAGGCCTATGCAAATTCTATGCACTTGGTATCTGCAGGCATGCAATATCTGGAAAAACATATGGGATGCACAACTTTGACCACCCCAGAAAAGTGCAGCCTTTCTTTCTGTAAGCTTTCCCACCCTGAAATGTGTCACTCTTCAGTTCAGGAAAGACAGTGATATAACTTATATTGTCAGGCACACCACCTAAAGGGGACAAGAAGATACAGAACATCCAAACCATGGGAAAACCTGGGTAGCCACAGCCACTCCGTCGGGAAGGAAAAAATGCTGGCAGGAAATGACAGAAATCATAGACCAACTCCGATCATTTCTGGAGTGGAATCACAGTCGATGGCCTCTACTCCAAAACAACAGATATTAGTGCCAGAAAAAAAAAGACCCCTTTCCATACTACCAATACCACCAGTCCGACGACATTCATCTTTGCAAATATACAGGGTATAAAGCCAGCAACGAACAACAAAATACCTTTCACCCGTGGACTGCTTACAGAGTCAAATGCAATGTTCGCGGCTTTCACAGAGACCCACATAAAGGTTCACTTGGACAATGAAATATGGATCCCAGGTTACAACCTATACAGATGTGACAGAATTAACAGGCAAAAGAAAGGGAAAGAGGGGTTATTCTGTATATCACAGAGTCACTTATATGCTCAGAACTACAAAATGTCTCAAATTATGTAGTTGAAGTTTTAGCAGTAAAGATCGAGAACCAAAACCTGGTCATTGTGGTTGTATACAAGCCTCCAGATGCAACTTCCCAACAATTCCAGAAACCGGTTTTCAAAATTGGCCACTGTCTGGAAAATCTTCCAGCGTGCTGAAAATTTCCAGCCAAGACAGGACTCGCAGCAATGGTTTCAAGTTGGAAAAATTCAGATTCAGGAAGGATATAGGAAAGCACTGGTTTGGTAATATTGTGGATGAGTGGAACTCCCGAGTACAGTTATTCAGGCTAAAACGTTGTGTAGTTTTAAAAATAGGTTAGATAAATACATGAGTGAGTGTGAGTTGGACCTGACTAGCTTGTGCTGCTGGGTCTGGTGCCGTGCTCCTTCCTTGAGTGGAGGTGACCAGACTGGGTGGGTCATTGGGCTAATCCGGGGGGACATGGACCTACTCCGCATGGGCCAGTAGGCCTGTTGCAGTGTTCCTTCTTTCTTATGTTCCTGCCCCCAACATCTTGCTCCTCGGGGACTTCAACCTAAAGCACCTAAAATGGAGGAATATAGCAAATAATGTTGTAGCAGAGATAACGCCAGGAGGCAGCTCAGATGAAAACTCGCACACACACGAGCTTTTAAATCTCGGCACCAAATTCACCTTAAAGCAGCTAATAATAAAGTCTACAAGATTGGAGAAAACACTGGACCTCATCTTCACTAACAATGGTGATCTGATACGAAATGTCATCACATCTAAAACAATATACTCAGATCACAACACAATAGAGGTTCAGACACGTATGCGCGGAGCCCCAGACCAACAAAATGTGATCAGTCACGAGGGAGCCTTCATCAAATTCAACTTCAATAATAAAAGCATAAGGTGGGACTAAGTAAACCAAGTCCGAAAAGATACAAACTTGGAAGATAGTCTAAGCAACACGGATCCCAACCTATGTCTAGAAGAAATTAACTCTGTGGCACTTGAGGTATGCTCAAGGCATATTCCTTTAAGGTAATGGAGATGTAAACTAGAAAGAGAAAGGCGCTCCCTTTACAGGCGAAGGCAAAAAATAACAGAGCGGTTAAACAGGCCAATATATCAACAATACGTAGAGAGACACTGGTCAGAGAAATAGCAAACATCGAAATAAAGCTAAAGGAATCTTACAGGAATCAAGAAAGTGGGAAGAACTAAAAGCCATAAATGAAATTGAAAGAAACCCAGAGTATTTCTTTTCTTATGCCAAATCAAAGTCGAGAACAACATCCAGTATTGGGCCCCTACTTAAACAAAATGGTCCTACACAGATGGCAGCAAGGAAATGAGTGAGCTAATCAAGTCCCAGTATGACTCGGTTTTTAGCGAGCAGCTAACCAGAGAGAGAGTCGAAGACCTAAATGATTTTTTTATGACACACAGAATTTGGTAGGCACACACCTATCTGATATTTCCCTGAAGCCAAATGACTTCGAAAAGGCGATAAATGACAAGCCCATGCACTCTGCACAGGCTCAGATTCACAGAACTCCGTGTTCATCAAGAACTGCAAGAAACCCCTATCACGTGGAGAGGGAGCATGGACACAGGAATCGTCCCACAGCTGCTAATAACAACAGACATAACCACACTCTACAAAGGGGGCAGTAAAGCAATAGCAAAGAACTACAGACCGATAGCGCTAACGTTCCATATAAAATCTTTGAAAGGGTTCTAAGAAGCAAGATCGCCACCCATCTAGATACCCATCAGTTACACAACCCAGTGCAGCATGAGTTTAGAGCAGGTCGTTCCTGTCTGTCCTAACTACTGGACCAAAATGCGTGATAAAGGAATAACAGGAAAAGTTGATAGATGGATCCATAACTTCCTAATAGAACACAAAGAGTAGTAGTCAACAGAATAAAGTCCGAGGTGGCTACGGTGAAAAGCTCTGTTCCACAAGGCACGGTACTCGCTCCCATTTTGTTCCTCATCCTCATATCTGACACAGACAGGGATATAAGCCATAGCGCTGTGTCTTCCTTTGCAGATGAAACCTAAATTTGCATGACAGTTTCCTCCACTGAAGACACTACAAGACTCCAGGCGGACATCAACCAAATCTTTAAATGGGCTGCAGAAAACAATGTGAAGTTCATTGATGAGAAATTTCAATTACTCCGATATGGAAAACGTCAGGAAAATAAAACTACATCGGAGTATAAAACAAATTCCAACCACACAATAGAGCGAAAAACTAATGTCAAAGACCTGGGAGTGATCATGTCAGAAGATGTCACCTTCAAAAACCACAACATTGTATCAATCGCATCTACTAGAAAAATGACGATAGGGATGTCAAGCCCATGATGACACTCTTCAGGTCGTTTGTTCTATCTAGGCTGGAATATTGCTGCACACTAACAGCACATTTCCAGGCAGGTGAAATTGCTGACCTAGAAAATGTACAGAGAACCTTCACGGCACACGTAACTGCGATAAAACACCTCAGTTACCGGGAACGCTTGAAGTTCCTCAACCTGTACTCCCTAGAACGCAGGCAGGAGAGATGCATAATTATATACACTTAGAAAATCCTAGAGGGATTAGTAACAAACTTGCACACGAAAATCACTCCTTATGAAAGCAAAACACTCGGCAGACGATGCAACGTCCCCCCCATGAAAAGCAGGGACGCCACTAGCACGATAAGAGACAACACAATAAGCATCAGGGGCCTCAAGACTGTTCAACTGCCTCCCAGCATACATAAGGAAGATTACCAATAGACCCCTGGCTGTCTTCAAGCAGGCACTGGACAAGCACCTAAAGTCAGTACCTGACCAGCCGGGCTGTAGTTCGTACGTCGGGTTGCGTGCAGCCAACAGTAGCAGCGTGGTTGATCAGGCCCTGAGCCACCATGAGGCCTGGTCACAGACCGGGCCGAGGGGGCGTTGACCCCCGGAACCCTCTGCACATATAATTTAGGTATGTCGTGCTGAATAGGTAAAACTAAATGGCTCTATAACTTCCTGACAAATAGAACACAAAGAGTAATAGTAAACAGAGTAAAGTCTGAGGCAGCCATGGTAAAAAGCTCTGTTCCACAAGGCACAGTACTCGCTCCCATTCTATTCCTCATCCTCATTTCTGACATAGACAGAGATATAAGCCATAGCTCCGTGTCTTCCTTTGCGGATGACACCCGGATTACCATGGCAGTGACCTCCATCGAAGACACTGCAAGACTCCAAGCGGATATCAACCAAATCTTCGAATGGGCCACTCAAAACAATATGAAGTTCAACGAGGAGAAATTTCAACTAATTAGATATGGGAAATTTGAAGAAATTAAAAATGTATCAGGGTATACGACAAATTCTAACCATACAATAGAGCGGATAAGTAATGTGAAGGACCTGGGAGTGATAATGGCAGAGAATCTCACCTTCAAAGACCACAACAATGTATCTACCTCATCCGCTAGGAAAATGATAAGATGGATAATGAGAACATTCAAAACTAGGGACGCCAAGCCCATGATGATTCTCTTCAGATCGCTTGTTCTCTCTAGGCTGGATTATTGCTGTACACTAACTGCCCCCTTCAAGGCTGGCGACATTGCAGACCTGGAGAGTGTACAAAGAACTTTCACGGCACACATAAGTACGATAAGGCACCTAAACTACTGGGAACGGTTGAAAGTCCTTGATCTGTATTCCCTAGAATGTAGGAGAGAGAGAGATACGTGATAATATACACTTGAAAGGTCCTGGAGGGATTGGACTCAAACCTGAACACGAAAATCACTCCCTATGAAGGCAAAAGACTCGGCAGGAGATACAACATTTCCCCGATGAAAAGCGGGGGCGCCACGAGTACACTGAGAGACAATACAATAAGTGTCAGGGCCCAAGACTGTTCAATTCCCTCCCAGAATACATAAGGGGGGTTACCAATAGACCCCTGGCTGCCTTCAAGAAGGCACTGGACAGGCACCTAAAGTCAGTACCTGATCAACTGGGCTGTGGTTTATACGTCAGCTTGCGTGCGGCCAGCAGTAACAGCCTTAATGATCAGACCCTGATCCACCGTGAGGCCTGGTCTCAGACCAAGCCGAGGGGGCGTTGACTTCTGAAACCCTCTCCAGGTAAACTCCAGGTACTGGAGTTCTTTGACAGGGTGACGGCAGTAGGACAAGAGAGAGAGGGGTAGGTAGATTGTATTTTCTTAGACTGTAAGAAGGCATTTGACACAATTCCACACAAGAGATTAGTGCAAAAGCTGGAGGACCAGGAGGCAGGGATAACAGGGAAGGCACTACCATGGATCGGGGAATACCTGTCAAGAAGACAACAGCGAGCCATGGTTCGTGGTGAGGTGTCAGAATGGGCACCTGTAATGAGCGGGGTGCCACAGGGATCAGTCCTAGGACCGGTGCTGTTTCTGGTATTTGTGAACGACATGACGGAAGGAATAGACTCTGAAGTGTTCCTGTTTGCAGATGATGTGAAATTGATGAGAAGAATTCAATCGGACGAGGACCAGGCAGAACTACAGGGGGATCTAGACAGGCTACAGGCCTGGTCCAGCAAATGGCTACTGGAGTTCAACCACGCAAAGTGCAAAGTCATGAAGACTGGGGAAGGGCAAAGAAAACCACAGACGGAGCAGTCTTGGGGGCTAGAGCCTATAAACCTCACTCAAGGAAAAAGATCTTGGGGTGAGTATAACACCAGGCACATCCCCGGAAGCGCACATCAACCAAATAACTGCTGCAGCATATGGGCGCCTAGCAAACCTCGGAACAGCATTCCTACATCTTAATAAGGAATCGTTCAGGACCCTGTACACCGTGTACGTTAGGCCCATATTGGAGTATGCGGCACCAGTTTGGAACCCACACCTAGCCAAGCATGTAAAGAAACTAGAGAAAGTGCAAAGGTTTGCAACAAGACTAGTCCCAGAGCTAAGAGGTATGTCCTACGAGGAGAGGTTCAGGGAAATCAACCTGATGACATTTGGGGGACAGGAGAGATAGGGGGGACATGATGACGACATACAAAATACTGAGAGGAATTGACAAGGTGGACAAAGACAGGATGTTCCAGAGATTGGACACAGTAACAAGGGGACACAGTTGGAAGTTGAAGACACAGATGAATCACAGGGATGTTAGGAAGTATTTCTTCAGCCACAGAGTAGTCAGGAAGTGGAATAGTTTGGGAAGCGAAGTAGTGGAGGCAGGATCTATACATAGCTTTAAGCAGAGGTATGATAAAGCTCACGGTACAGGGAGAGTGACCTAGTAGCGACCAGTGAAGAGGCGGGGCCGGGAGCTTGGACTCGACCCCTGCAACCTCAACTAGGTGAGTACACACACACACACACACACACACACACACACACACAGGAGGAGGAGGAGGAGGAGAGTGGTGGAGCACCTGGAACGGAACAGGAGTATAAATGCCAACCAGCACGGATTCACGGAAGGCAAATCCTGTGTCACAAACCTTCTGGAGTTTTATGATAAAATAACAGAAGTTAAAACAAAGGAGAGAGGGTGGGTTGATTGCATCTTCTTGGACTGCAAGAAGGCCTTTGACACAGTTCCTCACAAGAGAATTAGTGCAGAAGCTAGAGCATCAGGCGCAAAATAACAGGAAGGGCACTGCAAGGGATCAGAGAATACCGACAGGGAGGCAACAACGAGTCATGGTACGTAATGATGTATCACAGTGGGCACCTGTGACGAGCGGGGTCCCCACAGGGGTCGGTCCTAGGACCAGTGCTATTTTTGGTATATGTGAACGACATGACGGAAGGGTTAGACTCAGAAGTGTCCCTGTTTGCAGATGATGTGAAGTTAATGAGGAGAATTAAATCTGATGAGGACCAGGCAGGACTTCAAAGAGACCTGGACAGATTGGACACCTGGTCCAGCAAATGGCTTCTCGAATTTAATCCTGCCAAATGCAAAGTCATGAAGATGGGGGAGGGGCACAGAAGATCACAGACAGAGTATAGGCTAGGTGGCCAAAGACTGCTGTAGACAGCCTGTACTGTCTGCACAGACAGCCCATGCTGTCTGCCAGCTTAGTTCATATTTCGTGCTATGCTGGTGCTGCCATCTATAGGCCTTGCCACTTCAGTATGCCCAGACTTGCCTCGCTCTCACTCACACAGCGGCCTGGCATCAACACACAAGTACTCCCAGCTCTCTCTCGTGGGCATGGCCCTGCTGTGCCGAGCAGAGGGAGTGGGCAGTGGTGAGTGGTGTATGGTAGACAGGTGAGCGTGAGTAGGGCGAGCATGGGCAAGGTGAGGAACAGCCACTTCCTCTCCTCTCCTCCCCCACCCACAAACACGTAGAGAACTCACACTGGACGCAGAAATCACCACAAAACTCACCTCTGGCTTGCTGAAACGGCTGTGCTGAGCTGAACAACAACAACAGCAACATACAAGTGACGCTGAACACGTGATTTGAGAAACAGCGTGGGACACTGTAGCGTGGGACGCTGTAGCGTGGGGTCACTGTGACGCCACTCACAATTCTCGGAGAATTTCGATAAATTTCGGCTGGATCCTGCTAGTACCTGTGTCTGGATGCTCAAACGTGCAGACACGACATCAGGATAACTCGTTGAGAGACGGATGCTTCTTGTGTAGGGTGATGAAGTGAAGATGACTTCATAACTCTTCCTCCTTCTCTCCAGGCAAACACAACTGCTGCAAGCACCGCTAGCACCTACCAAATAACCTCGTTATAAATGGTGACAGCAGTGCTTGCAGCAGTTGTGTTTGCCTGGAGAGAAGGAGGAAGAGTTATGAAGTCATCTTCACTTCATCACCCTACACAAGAAGCATCCGTCTCTCAACGAGTTATCCTGATGTCGTGTCTGCACGTTTGAGCATCCAGACACAGGTACTAGCAGGATCCAGCCGAAATTTATCGAAATTCTCCGAGAATTGTGAGTGGCGTCACAGTGACCCCACGCTACAGCGTCCCACGCTACAGTGTCCCACGCTGTTTCTCAAATCACGTGTTCAGCGTCACTTGTATGTTGCTGTTGTTGTTGTTCAGCTCAGCACAGCCGTTTCAGCAAGCCAGAGGTGAGTTTTGTGGTGATTTCTGCGTCCAGTGTGAGTTCTCTACGTGTTTGTGGGTGGGGGAGGAGAGGAGAGGAAGTGGCTGTTCCTCACCTTGCCCATGCTCGCCCTACTCACGCTCACCCGTCTACCATACACCACTCACCACTGCCCACTCCCTCTGCTGTTGTTTTCATGCTTCTTTTTTCGTATGAATTCATGCCAGTGCTGTGTATCCGAGTGCCCGAGGCCACTCGAAGCTACGTGGATTACGACGTAACGTGGGTGTGGCCGATGTCACGTAGACCTACAAAGCCACGTGAGTTACCAGATGTCCCAAGGCCTCATGCTGTGGTCTGCTGCCCGCATCAACATCGACGCCACCCACGATGCTGCCCGACTTCATGACGTCACGATGTCTGCCTGACGTCACCTCACGATGTCTGCTGACGTCACCTCACGATGTCTGCCTGACGTCACCTCGAGATGTCTGTTGACGTCACTGCTGCTGACATCACCTTGCGACATCACGCCTGACATCACATGATGTCACATCGAGTGTTCTAGTAATTATTTCAGTATTATCGAGAAGATTGAGAGAAGATATATGTCGTGTGTTAATTAATTCCTCTCAGTCAGTGTTCTCGCATTTTAGTATATGTCTTAGTGTCAGTTTTATGCGCAGAAAAGCATCATTTGCTAGTTAAGCCATGTTGTACCGTATGTACAGCGGTGTGTTTTTAAAGTTTCGTGTGTCCAGTGAGGTCTGTGGTCAGACCCTTGAGTTGCACCACTAAGTCACCCGCCTGACCAGTGTTTGACAGCTGATTTCTCAGCCCGAGCGTATGAGCCCCTTGTACAGAAAGCTTTTATGCTCGTCGCTCGTGTTGTTCTGCAGAATCGTACCTGCTACGATTCCCATCGAGATTTGTTTCACTTCACCTCCAGACCGTCAGAGTGCAGTTATATGTAGAGAAACAAGTCTGGGGACGCTTAGGCTAACCTCTGCTATAACTCCAACTGTCGAGAGATGATACTCGTCAAGCCGCAGCCAGCCCTGTCGGCAGGCGCTGTGTCAGCCTCGTGTCACAAGCTTCAGTGAGCAGCCTGCACAAAGATGATGTCACTTTGACTGCTAGCTCTCTCACTGCAGTCTGGTGTATGATGTTACGACTCCCAGATGTTTCGCCCAGTCGTCTCTGCCATGACTCGCTCCACGCTCGCCGGCAGTGACAGCCCAGCGACAGTACCAGCCGAGAAGTGTCCTCCTGAGTCGCTTGCCAGAAGTCCTGCCCAGTTGCCGAGTTTTGTCGACGCCTCACTCGAGGGCACCAGCATGTTGTGCCCCAGGTTGAGTGAAAACCTGCAGCGACTCCTACGATGTCTGCTTCACCGTTCCAGAGGAGACCGTACCCTGTTACGTCACAGCTCAGCCGCAGCGATGTCTCCCGTGTTGCAGTATCTGTCCAGACGCAGGAAGGCGTGCAGTGATACACTTCGATGCTCACTGCCTTTGACCACGATGTTTAGCACACCCCACATGTTTTTTTCTTCCCTCCCTGTAGGAAGTTTTTTTTTCCATGTCCATATGTATATATATGTTTTTATTTTGTGTTCTGTGCCCTGTTCCTACGAGAGAGAGACCGAGTTTCTTTTACTACCAGTATTGTCGCGTCGGGACGACGCGCGGTAGGTGGCCGAGCGTATGTAGACAGCCTGTACTGTCTGCACAGACAGCCCATGCTGTCTGCCAGTTAGTTCATATTTCGCGCTATGCTGTGC